>BMAO01018234.1:0-19340 GCA_019973975.1 Trichonephila clavata | reverse complement strand
TTCATTCCTCACTTTCGTCAACTACATCACAATTTTTTACTTTAGCCCCCCCCCTCCCCTCCCGCTCGTAGAAATTCCCTTTCTTAATAATACCAATTCCTTCCCCCAACATATTCCATTAAAACTGTATTCGTTTTTAATCAAAGAATTTGAAACAAACTCGAAACATTATGGAATAGAAAAAAAGCTCAGTTTTTCAAATAAACTCTTATAATTTGCTGTTTTCGTCTAATTTCAGCAATGTCCTTCACAATTAGAAAAATTTTATAGCTATACAATTTCTCCTTGATTGTGGAAAGTGAAAAAACTATGAAGAAACTACAGTACAGGTGATGAAAAATTTTCTACAACACAGACCGATCTTTATCAAACCAATACAATATCCTGTACTTCTAAATTAAAATCTTTCCTAAAACCAATAGGACGTTAAAAAAATGAAAAGAAAAAGAAACAAATAAAAGAAAAAATGATAAAAACTCTCCCGCGTCCCAAATTATTTTTTTTCGGTTGGAAAACCGGATCGAGGCGGTACACCAAACTTGGAAACCAGCGGGATACGACGGCTGCCAGATCTCTCTCCCGACGCAAGTCTCTGTCCCGAAGAAGACGGCTGCCGCATGTCTTCCCACACTTTCAAGACCAAACTTGCTTCGCTCTGCCTCGTTCGCGACTCCGCTCTGGCAATGCCTTCCTCGGCGCTCCTACTCGCCACAGTGTGAGGTTTCGCCCGACTACAGTGGCGGGGTGTTCTTCCTGTTTCGCACCTCTGGAGCGACCCTCCTGGACAGGTATCAAGTGCCGGAACCTGCGACTCCTCTCGTAATGGTCAGAATTGTCATCTCAACGACCCGTCATTTGTCTTTGAAATTCTAAGTACTGACGCTGAACAAACACATTGTTTCCACTGTCTATGAGAAATCGTATTTTACTGACGTCCAAAAATGAGCATTGAAAATTAAAAAGAAAAAAAAAACGAAGATTTTACCAGCCGAGCAAGGAGAAATAAAAACAGAGCAAAAAAAAAAAAGTACACGATATTATTTATTTCGATAGCAAAAATATTTTATTCAATAATCCTTCAAAAAAAAAAGTCTTTCACCGATTTAAAGCAATTTGTAGTACAGATACATGACGGGATTTCGAGAAGCATTTGAAAAGAAGTGTGTCTGTAATAGATTGATCTCTTTCCCAAGAAATTCTGGCTAAAGCCTTTGGTTTCATTTTTTAAATTAGAAAATCAGATGTGTTCAATTTCATTGAATTCTTTCTTCCCTTTCTGTTTGACGCAAAAGCGAATTTGAATATCTTATATGCAAAACCAGTTAAAGGGAATAAGTAATATTAAAGTGATTTTCAATTTATTCATTCATAAATTCATGAAATTAATTTTTCTTATTGCTTGGCGCGTCTCGTAGGAAGAAGCAGAAAATAATTTGTTTTTCTCTTTCTCTTATTTGTTTGACGGATTTATGAAAAAAAAAATCTGGAATTTAAAAACAACGCTCTGGTTTGTAGATAACGTTTCCCCCGTGTTTTAAAACATTTCAGAAAATACTAAAAGAAAAATTATGACGACGATGTAACTCTGTTTAATTTGGAATTTTTAAGAATTTGATTTCATTTTGAAGAGAGCAAGCACCTTAAATGCCTAAAAATGTAGCGGCGCATTACCGCCAAATGTGAGTTTTAACTTCGAAATATTTCAAGTGTGAATGAAAAAAAAAAAATCATTTCATTGATTTTTGAACAGAAATCAGCTTTTTCCTTTCGAGATTAATTCAAAATAAATTAAAACCGTTATGAATGTCGAGAGTCCCCCCCCCCTTCTTATCGTCACTTCTTAAACATTCAATGCACATAAAAAAATCTGGAAATAGGAAAAAAACTGATGCAAGAAATGAAAATAAAAATGTGTGGAATATATATATATATATATAATACATATATTAACGAAACTTAAGCGTGCCGTTTTCTTCAAGTAAAACAAAAATTGAATACGACTAAGCTGATAATTTCTACAATTGCTCTCGAAACATTCTATAAGAGAAATTATATTCTGAATATTATAATTTTATGATAGAGAACAATTTTTTTTTACAACGTAATCTTACCGAATCGTTTTTGATACATCTTAATCAAAAGGAGAATATCTGATATGGGAGTGGTGTAAAACATTCGCTAAAATACACAGTTTGGATTTTAAAAAATTTGTGCGAGACTGGAGTCTGGAGTAGGATCAAAGGGAAATTGGACTTTACAGGATGAAAATGCAGTAATAAGTAAATTTTAAAAAAATGGAAGATGGAAATTTAAATTTGTCTACTTCCATCAAAATCAGAAAATAGCTGCAGCAGTTGCAAAAAATAAATAAACTGTTAGAAAAGAATTTTTTTTTTAGAAAAAACCCACGGATTAATTTTATAGAAATATTTGTAAAAGATGTGTGTGTGTGTAAATTGCTTTCTTACCTGCATTTTAAATAGTCACAGCAAAACACAAGCAAAGAATTCTCAGTAATATTCTAGTGAAGCTTAAAGAAAATCATATGCTGTCGTAGAAATATTTACTGCAAACAGAGTCAAGTGTTAAGATAAGTCGAATTTCTGTTATTTAAAAACAAGAATCCGAAACGATTTTATTCCATAAGCATGCAGTGTAAAATAAATAAAATCAATCTCGAACACAAAATAAAATTGACATTGCAAAAAATATTAAACTACAAGAAAAAAATTAAATTTCGATTTTTTTTTGTTTCGGATTTTTTAATTCCATTTAAAAGTAAGAAATAATTATTTATGTTTGTAAAACGAATCGATGATGTTATTATTCGTCATTGATCGCCAAAATATGACAGAGATTTAAAAATTCAAAAAATCGTCTGCTTTTTCTTTTAAGTAGACATTTATGGATTCTGTCTTTTTTGTTCAAATTAATATTAAAAAAATATTTTTTTTTAAATAATAAGCATGGAATTCGGAAGACGAATCGTTTCAGCGACTTTTTCAAGTACGCACACGGAAATAATACATTTTGATAATCCTTCTATTAGTCTTAAATTAAAATTAAAAAATTGCTCAAAAAATTGAAAAATACGTTTCTGCACATTCACATGCACATATAGCTTTCTAAAACACTAAGGACAATGTAACAAAAAAAGCCTTTCCTAAATCTTTTCAAAATATTTAAAGAGAATGGAATTACAAAAATAAACTCAGATAATTCAAAAGCAACAAACTGATTGCTTACCAAATTTCTTCGCTTTGCTAATGTATTCTTGCTCTATTCGATTTGATTTGGGAACTCTAAAATGAATTAAGAAATAGTCGACACATTTCGAATGAAAGGATTGTGTTCATTCGCAAATGCTAGCATCTGAGACAAGAGAAAAAATTGCAATGTGTTTATTTCTCGTCTAACCATCTCGTAAAGAAATACAGATTTTTGTTTTCGATGAAACTTACCGTAAATGAAATCAAACTGTTATAGAAATCAGGTTATGTGATGCAAAGATAAATTCCTTTATTCCGAATAAAAAAACTAAAAATTTCCGCTTTGTTTAAAATTTTAAGTATGTCTTTTCGCCAACTAGAAGTTTTCAGATAAGTCTGCAAATATATACCGAACGGAATTATATTTTCTCCTTCTTGACTTATTCCTCTACGTATATGTGAGAACAAAACTGAAAGCTTTTCCAGAGTGCATTATTGTTTCCATTTGTTGCAGTATTTCTAAAAAGAAACATGATTATAATTGTAAAAAAAATTTTAAATTTCTGAAATGAGATATTTTTTGGTCAAGAATCTGTATTTCAAAAAAGAAGAAGAATAGGGGTTTAGAAGCATCTTGCTGACGTTCATTTTGAAGATAAAAGTCAGAAACCTACAAATGGGCACAATTTATCTTCTACCACATTTTTATAATATTTTACAATAATATTTCGAAATAAAAAAGAATGAAAGTCAACTGTCGAGTGGATCTTTTCAAATTTCTATTGATGTCATCGTGTCGTACTCTCAGTAGCTCTCTGTTTTTTAAAAACAAAACTAAGTGTATAAAAACTTAAATGTATCACGCGTATCGATGCATTCAAGCTAGACATGTCAGATAAAAAGGAGTGCGTTGCGAGTGAAAAATAAATAAAAAGCGTTTTTTTTTTAGCTTGTAAGTTCAAGTAGAGATTGAAATCGAATTTACTATTGTGAAGCTAAGGATTTCCTTTCTGTTCAGAAACGATAAGAGAATTTAAGAGAAATTTTATTATAATTTAAATTTTATATTTCTTACGAGAGTGAAATTATATACAAATATGCTTTGAGGCAACAAAAGCGAGCGAATGTGGATTGGAATAATGATTCTGAAATTGTCATTCACTTTTTTATTTTTATATTTCCAGCTTGCATCGAATGGGTTAATTCAATACTGTTCCTTATATTCCTAAGTCAAGCTTGGGGTTTACCTTTAGTGTGATTTATAACTGCACTTTATTTATTAATTGAAATCGGAGTGTGTAATTTTATACTAGATTTCGAGAAAAGCATCACTCCCAAACGCCATCATATGATTTGTAACACGGAATGCGGTTTTTCATTCCTATAAATTCTTGAACAAAAAGGTTCTTTGTATCAGCAGTTTGCAAAAGATTTTTACGTTATGTTCTTATCAGAATTCAATTCCCTCGAAAGATCTTTCAGTTCTCTTTTCACTCGATGTTTACACTACCTGACAATACAATAACTTGTATTTGTCTCGCCTTTTTCTTTTGTTTTTTGAGCAGAAAAGCAAATTTCCATTAATAAGTCTTCAAACGATACGAATTCATTTTGAAATTTCATGCACCATTTAGTACATATTATATTAATGAAGTATGTTTGCTTATTAATTACTCTGTATACATTTCTCTATGGAATTTTTATTCTAATTTTTTCCCATAAAATAAATTGACTTCTTCAACGTTTATAGCTTTGTGTGATATTTTAGGGGATGATTCAATACTTAAAAGAGATTTTCGTAAAAAGTATGACTTACATCCACACACACAAATATCAAAAGATTAATTGGGTAAGAAAAGTTCGCAGGAAATGTATAAGTGTAGTGATAACCATTTGTTAAAATATGTTGTCACAAGCAAATAAAATAAATTTCCAAACTTTTACACTTCAATCCATTACAAGGACAGCTACTTAAATGCCATTAAGTCACAATGTGTTAAATGGCCAACTGTAAAAAGTATACCATTTCGGAGAAAGTTGCAAGGTTTTCAAAGATAACAAAATAAATGAAGCAATTACATTTGTCTACAGTTTTCGGACACAATTGCAAAACATCGCTTGTTTTATACAGAGTTATTTCGTGATTTTCTAAAATAAACATACTTGATTGTATTCAAGAGGAAAGTGAATCAGAATTGACATAAATAAAATACTTCTACTTATGAAACAGCAAACCCAATCTCGCGTCGCCTTGGTAACCAAATGGTTGTCAACAAAACGAAAATGCACACGTTAAAGTATTTCAGAATCTATTTTATATCTATTGGAATGGAATTGATGCAGCGGTTTTTCTCCGGTTGTACACGTATTATTTTTTTTATTTCATTTCTTAACTTATTACCATTCATTTATTTACTCATACCATAGCTTTCAGCATTTAAAAAATAGATGAATTATTTGAAATGATTACGCGAAATTCAACAGAAAAAAGTACAATTTTCCGTTTCTTTAAAAATCGTTTGGCTGTATGAAATGTAGAGGTTTTGAATGAATCTAGTTATTCTTCTTATGTAAATGAAATATTATATTTTTGAACGAATCATTGAGTAAATTAATACATTATTTATATGAATATTCTCCACGGATGTTTATTTTTCATACTTAATACATATTTATTTCGATTAAAAAAACACATATGTGTACTCTCTTCTAAATTTAAATTTCGAAAATAATGAATAATAAGCATATTTCGCGTCATCAACGCTGTTTCAATCTTATAATAATGTAAAAATGTTAGGTAAAATAAATTCTTTTAAAAGTTCAATTTGTTCCAAAATTTGAATAGTATAAAATTTAAATACATATTTTTCCTGTTTCTGAATAAAACAAATTGAACCCAGAAAAGTTAATACACATTTTAATTTTATACATTGGAAAAGTTCGTAATATTTATTGTTTCAGACTTATGACACTTTCCAATTAAATAATTTGTGTTCTCAGAGTCGATCACGAGTATACAGACCACTGAATCGTAATAAATTAGGATATATGTTTACTATATAAAAAATACTTAAAAAAATTAAATAAGAATGTAATACGTAAAATGTGTGTGTATTTGTTTCATAAAAGGAAAATATGCTGATAATGCAATTTTGCGAAATTGCCCTATGTCATAATTATTGTTATTATTTGAGTATATATTTTTAGCACTATTAGAATATTAAATCTAATTTTGCATTATATTTTTATATGACACGAAATTTTTTTTGTACTCTTTCTCGTAAGTTTCAATTTTTTAAATAGTTTTTTCTCAAATTATTGCCGGAAACAAAATGAAATCCTAAATCTAAAAATTTAAGAAAATAATGTAAATAAGTTTGAAAGAGAGAGAGTTTGTTTATTTAAAATTTAAAATCTTGACTGGAAAGCACAACAAACGGAGGAGAGAGGGAGACAAAGCTGCAACATTTTCTAAAATGGAATTAAAAAACTTCAATAAAACCTTTTACTTCCTAAAAATGTAAGCTATGGGGCCCTCATTTTAAAGATTTTTCTTCGTTTTCATATGATTTGTGCTTGAAATGAAAAGATAAATAAACGATAAATTTTTCAGAAAAATCAAGTTCGTAGTAATGTTTAAAGAAATACTAAAAAAAAGTGTTATAATATTCAGTAAAATTCGTTTAACACGAAACCTAGAGGATTGAAATATTTTTTAGGGTTAGGGGTATTTGCGTCGTGAAGAGGGCGGGACGGTCCACCCAAGGTCCTTCCGTCAAGTCTAAGCGGTGGGTTGGCGGACCGTTCGTTCCGCCGACACACGGCCGTCGCCGAGCCGTGGAAGGTTTCCGTAGAGCGCTCTCGACACACCGACCTTGCTTCTTGAAGCAAGCGGGACGGTCCACCCAAGGTCCTTCCGACAAGTCTAAGCGGTGGGTTGGCGGACCGGTTGTTCCGCTGTCACACGGCCGTTGCCGTGCAGTTGAAGGAATTCCGTAGAGCAATCTCGACCCACAGACCTTGCGTCGTGAAGCAAGCCGGAAGTTCCACCCAAGGTCCTTCCGTCAAGTCTAAGCGGTGGGTTGGCGAATCGTTCGTTCCGCAGACACACGGCCGTCGCCGTGTCGTGGAAGGATTCGGTAGAGCGCTTTCGACCCACCGACCTTGCGTCGTGAAGCAAGCGGGACGGTCCACCAAAGGTCCTTCCGTCAAGTCTAAGCGGTGGGTTGGCGGACCGGTTGTTCCGCCGACACACGGCCGTTGCCGATCCGTGGAAGGATTCGGTAGAGCAATCTCGACCCACCGACCTTGCGTCGTGAAGCAAGCGGGAAGGTCCGACCAAGGTCCTTCCGTCAAGTCTAAGCGGTGGGTTGGCGAATCGTTCGTTCCGCAGACACACGGCCGTCGCCGTGTCGTGGAAGGATTCAGTAGAGCGCTCTCGACCCACCAAACTTGCGTCGTGAAGCAATCGGGACGGTCCAACAAAGGTCCTTCAATCAAGTCTAAGCGGTGGGTTGACGAAGCGTTTGTTTCGCAGACACGCGGCCGTCGCCGTGAAATGGAAGGATTCGGTAGAGCACTCTCGACCCACCGACCATGCGTCGTGAAGTAAGTGGGACGGTCCACCCAAGGTCCTTCCGTCAAGTCTAAGCGGTAGGTTGGCGAATCGTTCGTTCCGCAGACACACGGCCGTCGCCGTGCCGTGGAAGGATTCGGTAGAGCACTCTCGACCCACCGACCGTGCGTCGTGAAGTAAGTGGGACGGTCCACCCAAGGTCCTTCCGTCATGTCTAAGCAGTGGGTTGGTGGACCATTCGTTTCACCGATACAGGCCGTTACCGCGCCGTGCAAGGAATTCCGTAGAGCAATGTCGACCCACAGATCTTGCGTCGTGAAACAAGCGGGAAGGCCCACCCAAGGTCCTTCCGTCAAGTCTAAGCGGTGGGTTGGCGAATCGTTCGTTCCACAGACACACGGCCGTCGCCGTGTCGTGGAAGGATTCCGTAGAGCGCTCTCGAACCACCGACCTTCCGTCGTGAAGCAAGCGGGACGGTCCACCAAAGGTCCTTCCGTCGAGTCTAAGCGGTGGGTTGGCGGACCGTTCGTTCCGCCGACACACGGCCGTTGCCGAGCCGTGGAAGGATTCGGTGAGAGCTCTCGACCGACCGACCTTGCATCGTGAAGCAAGCGGGAAGGTGCACCCAAAGTCCTTTCGTCGTCTAAGCGGTGGGTTAGAGGACCGTTCGTTCCGCTGTCACACGGCCGTTGCCGTGCCATGGAAGGATTCGGTAGAGCACTCTCGACCCACCGACCTTGCGTCGTGAAGCAAGCGGAACGGTACACCCAAGGTCCTTCCGTCAATTCTAAGCGGTGGGTTGGTGGACCATTCGTTTCGCCGATACACGGCCGTTGCCATGCCGTGCATGGAATTCCGTAGAGCACTCTCGATCAACCGACTTTGCGTCGTGAAGCAAGCGAGACTGTCCACCCAAGGTCCTACCGTCATGTCTAAGCGTTGGGTTGTCGGACCGTTCGTTCCTCCGACACACGGCCGTTGCCGTGCCCTGGAAGGATTCCGTAGAGTGCTTTCGACACACTGACCTTGCGTCTTGAAGCAAGCGGGACGGTCCACGCAATTTCCTTCCGACAAGTTTAAGCGGTGGGTTGGCGGACCATTCGTTCCGCTGTCACACGGCCGTTGCCGTGCAGTTGAAGGAATTCCGTAGAGCAATCTCGTTCCACAGACCTTGTGTCGTGAAGCAAGCGGGACGGTCCACCCAAAGTCCTTCCGTAATGTCTAAGCGGTGGGTTAGTGGACCATTCGTTTCGCCGATACACGGCCATTACCGTGTCGTGCAAGGAATTCCGTCGAGCAATCTCGACCCACATTCCTTGCGTCGTGAAGCAAGCGAGAAGGTCCACCCAAGGTCCTTCCGTCAAGTTTAAGCGGTGGGTTGGCGAATCGTTCGTTTAGCAAACTCACCGCCGTCGCAGTGTCGTGGAAGGATTCGGTAGAGCGCTCTCGACCCACCAACCTTGTGTCGTGAAGCAAGCGGGACGGTCCACCCAAGGCCGTTCCGTCAAGTCTAAGCGGTGGGTTGGCAGACCGTTCGTTCCGCAGACACACGGCCGTTGCCGAGCCGTGGAAGGATTCGGGAGAGCGCTCTCGACCCACCGACCTTGCGTCGTGAAGCAAGCGGTCTCCAGCCATGGTCCTTCGGTGGAGTCTAAGCGATGGGTTGGCGAATCGTTTGCTCCGCAGACACACGGCCTTCGACTTGCCATGGAAGGATTCGGTAGAGCACTCTCGACCCACCGACCGTGCGTCGTGAAGTAAGTGGGACGGTACACCCAAGGTCCTTCCGTCATGTCTAAGCGGTGGGTTGGTGGAACATTCGTTTCGCCGATACACGGCCGTTGCCGTGCCATGCAAGGAATTCCGTAGAGCACTCTCGACCCACCGAATTTGCGTCGTGAATCAGGCGGCAAGGTGCACCCAAGGTCCTTTCGTCAAGTCTAAGCGGAGGGTTGGCAGACCGTTCGTTCCGCCGACACACGGCCGTTGCCGAGCCGTGGAAGGATTCGGTAGAGCGCTCTCGACCGACCGACCTTGCGTCGTAAAGCAAGCGGGAAGGTGCACCCAAGGTCCTTTAATCAAGTCTAAGCGGTGGGTTGGGGAATCGTTCGTTCCGCAGACACACGGCCGTCGCCGTGTCGTGGAAGGACTCGGTAGAGCGCTCTCGACCCACCGACCTTGCGTCGTGAAGCAAGCGGGACGGTCCACCCAAGGTTCTTCCGTCAAGTCTAAGCGGTGTGTTTGCGGACCGTTCGTTCCACTGACACACGGCCGTTGCCGTTCCGTGGAAGAATTCGGTATAGTGCTTTCGACCCACCCGACCTTGTGTCCTGAAGCAAGTGGGACTGTCCGTCCAAAGTCCTTCCATCATGTCTAAGCGGTGGGTTGCCGGACCGTTCGTTCCTCCGACACACGGCCGTCGCCGTGTCGTGGAAGGATTCGGTAGAGCAATCTCGACCCACCGACCTTGTGTCGTGAAGCAAGCGGGAAGGTCCGACCAAGGTCCTTCCGTCAAGTCTAAGCGGTGGGTTGGCGAATCGTTCGTTCTGCAGACACACGGCCGTTACCGAGCCGTGGAAGGATTCGGTGAGCGCTCTCGACCGACCGACCTTGCGTCGTGAAGCAAGCGGGACGGTCCACCCAAGGTCGTTCCGTCAAGTCTAAGCGGTGGGTTGGCGGACCGTTCGTTCCGCTGTCACACGGCCGTTGCCGTGCCGTTGAAGGATTCGGTTGAGCGCTCTCGTCCCACCAAACGGGCGTCGTGAAGTAAGTGGGACGGTCCACCCAAGGTCCTTCCGTCATGTCTAAGCGGTGGGTTGGTGGACCATTCGTTTCGCCGATACACGGCCGTTACCGTGCCGTGCAAGGAATTCCGTAAAGCAATCTCGACCCACAGACCTTGCGTCGTGAAGCAAGCGAGAAGGTCCACCCAAGGTCCTTCCGTCAAGTCTAAGCGGTGGGTTTACGAATCGTTCGTTCCGCAGACTCACGGCCGTCGACTTGTCGTGGAAGGTATCGGTAGAGCGCTCTCGACCCACCGACCTTGCGTCGTGAAGCAAGCGGGACGGTCCACCCAAGGCCGTTCCGTCAAGTCTAAGCGATGGGTTTACGAATCGTTCGTTCCGCAGACTCACGGCCGTCGACTTGTCGTGGAAGGTATCGGTAGAGCGCTCTCGACCCACCGACCTTGCGTCGTGAAGCAAGCGGGACGGTCCACCCAAGGCCGTTCCGTCAAGTCTAAGCGGTGGGTTGGCGGACCGTTCGTTCCGCAGACACACGGCCGTTGCCGAGCCTTGGAAGGATTCAGGAGAGCGCTCTCGACCCACCGACCTTGCGTCGTGAAGCAAGCGGTCTCCACCCAAGGTCCTTCGGTAGAGTCTAAGCGGTGGGTTGGCGAATCGTTCGTTCCGCAGACACACGGCCTTCGCCGTGCCATGGAAGGATTCGGTAGAGCACTCTCGACCCACCGACCTTGCGTCGTGAAGCAAGCGGAACGGTACACCCAAGGTCCTTCCGTCAAGTCTAAGCGGTGGGTTGGTGGACCATTCGTTTCGCCGATACACGGCCGTTGCCGTGCCGTGCATGGAATTCCGTAGAGCACTCTCGATCCACCGACTTTGCGTCGTGAAGCAAGCGAGACTGTCCACCCAAGGTCCTACCGTCATGTCTAAGCGTTGGGTTGTCGGACCGTTCGTTCCTCCGACACACGGCCGTTGCCGAGCCGTGGAAGGATTCCGTAGAGCGCTCTCAACCCACCGACCTTGCGTCGTGAAGCAAGCGGGAAGGTGCACCCAAGGACCTTTCGTCAAGTCTAAGCGGTGGGTTGGCAGACCGTTCGTTCCGCCGACACACGGCCGTCGCCGTGTCGTGGAAGGATTCGGTAGAGTGCTCTCGACCCACCGACCTTGCGTCGTGAAGCAAGCGGGACTGTCCACCCAAGGTTCTTCCGTCAAGTCTAAGCGGTGGGTTGGTGGACCATTCGTTTCGCCGATACACGGCCGTTGCCGTGCCGTGCAAGGTATTCCGTAGAGTGCTCTCGACCCACCGACCTTGCGTCGTGAAGCAAGCGTGACGTTCCACCCAAGGTCCTTCCGTCAAGTCTAAGCGGTGGGTTGGCGGACCTTTCGTTCCCTGACGCATGGTCGCTCCCGTGCTGTCTTTCTAAGATTCGAGTTACCTTTCCTCGTGAGAGGAACGAATTCGAGTTTTCGAGCTACCGACACGCTTCCTGTTGCACTCGGAACGGTGGTAGCGACAACCCCACCGCCTAGTCGTGGCGGTGGGTCGGAGTTCCACCAGAGCAAAAAAATGAAAAAAAATTAACAAAATTCAGTTTGTTAGAGTACATTTTGTTTACATAGATGCGTATCTATGCATAAAAATGGAAAACAGTAGCCAAAAGTAAAGTTGCGTGGAGAAAACTTCGGGAGAAGGCCAATGCTGTCGAGCTATCGAAGAAGTTTCTATGCATGTATTTAATAAAAGTCAATGAAATAAAATCAATAGCAAGAAATGAATGAAATTTAATACAAAGTTTTCAAGTTTTTTGAAAAGCAAAACTTTTATTAAATTTTTGGAAATCTGTCTGATATTTTCTTTGCATTTTCTTTTTTAGCATCCAATTATCAACACATTTTTCGATGTCGTCCATTTTTGATTTATTCCATTATTAGAACGTGCGTCTAAATAACTGCGCCAACTTTTCATGGCTTCATTGTATTTCAGTTTCGTCGCCGGAATCTGCACCAATGATATTTTTTGAACTTTAAACAAACTCCAAAATGTCTTTGCCATGATTCGGGCTGTAAACACATTATCGTCCTCTCCTGCAACGAATTCTTCCGATGATGCAATAGGACAGACCAATAATACAGAAACTTTCTCTCTCAAACATTTCATTGAGTGTCTAGTGTTTTCTGTATTTTGTCCATTCGTAGAAAGGAAATCTTTTCGTGTTTAGCGATTTTCGTTTCGTGTTGAGAGAAAATAAAAATGCAGGCAAATCCTTAGTAGAGCTTGTAGTAACCATTGTATTATTTCGTGTTAACTGATATTTCGTCTTAAGTGCTTTTGGGTTAAACATATTCCACTGTATAACAAGTGCAATGCATTATTTAAACACTGACTTATCATTTCTGAATGCAAAGCTTAAGTAAAATCCTCCTCGGTTAATATAATCGGATTGCCCTGTGTACTTCCGAAAATCAAAAGAACATATTGAGAGAATACTTCAAGTGGAATAATGGTATAGAAAAGCATATGTTCAAATATCATTTCTAATTACAATTATATTGTTAGAGAATCAAGAGTTTCATGTATCTGACTGAACACGAATACATGTGAACTGAATTCTTTTTGGGGGAGGGGTAACTTTGTTTATTTTTTTATAAATATTATCTGAAAAACTTGACCATTAAAAATCGTCGCTTTTTTTTAACCGTGGAATGTTATATTGAGCACATGTACTTGGTTCATACCCTCACACAAAAATATCACCATAAAAAAAAAGGTTTCAAATATTTCTGTATTAAAATTCAACCCCAATTCATTAGGAACACTGCACATTTGAAACGGCAGCAGGAAAAAACTATATCAATAAATTTTACACATCCATATGCATGGAACGGAAACCAATTATTCTAAGAGAACATTCTTTGAAAACCCCATGTAGATTTTTTGCTGAAATCTTGTTCTAAATCTATCGGTAAAAATTAAATACTTTTTTAAAAACTTTTATCCGAACTTTCTGTATTATTTTGAAAAAATTTAACTTTATTTTTTGAAGTGGAAAAAAAAAGAATTGGATATTTTTGAATCTTTTCTTCCTTTAAAAAAGAATTTTGCAATTTTCTACCAAATTACATGCATAGCATAAAAGCAAAAAAAATCGTAGCATAATGTTATTTCGAATAAATTTGTCAGAAGCACATAGTAATTAAAAGTCTCATATTTCCGTAAAAAAAATATTGAAGACTGCCGTATTATTAACTCGGAAAGATTCCATTTGTGTATAGTTATTAATCAGAATTAAAAATCTGAAAGTTATTCCAAAAAGTGCACTATTTGTTTTTTTTTCTTCCTTATGAGAAACTCATCCTTCAGTCTGAAAAGTAGAATAGTTTATTGTTTCACCAAATGGCAGGCATTTTTTAAAATTATATTTTAAAGAAAAGTTATTCAGAAAGATAACTTTAAAAAATTACAATTTCTTAAAAATTTCCCACTTCAAAATAATAGAATATCGTGCTTTTAAGAATTCCCTTTCGGTTGCTCATATGCAGTCTAGTTGAACATCACTTCTCTTTTCACCGTAGGAATATTTACAGTTCGCTTCCTGAAAGATTCTCCAGAATCAGCGAGAATACTCAACAGCTCTGTCTCCATTCCCAGATTCCGCAAATGTCTTTCAGCATTCCATACCCATCCAGACTCAGTATTATTTTTTTATTTTCTGTACTCACACAGAAGGAATTTTATCTCACAGCCTTGTGCAATTTATTCATTCCTCATTGCCGTCAACCTTCAAAACCGATCGTTTCTACCCTCCCCAAACAACACTTGCCAATTCTTACAATAAACAGAGACACGTCTGGCATCAACACATTTCTTCTTCATACTCTTACGGAAACGCGATTCACATATCCAAATTTTGCAGTCAGGACTTTTTTCCCCTTTCAAAGCCACTAAATTTTGTTTTCGTTTATTAATATGTTTCAAAAATATAGATGTCTGATAATTTTTTGTGTGCAAATCTGGCACTATTTATTCTTCTTTGTAACTGGGAAACTTACAAATTATTTAAAACAGTTTTCATTTGAGATGCAAGGCACTTTTTGAAATAGAATATACTTGTGTAGAATTCTAACGTAAATATTACTCAACCCCTTAAAAAGTTATTTAATTTTACATTTTAAAATATTTTTAATGTACTGTTCAGATATTACATTAATAAAGCACTTTGTTTTAATAAGGATTAAATTTACTTTTGTGAATTTAAATAAGATAGACATCGAAGAAGCATGCTGCTTAAAAGTTGTTTTTTTTCAGAAACTATAACAGTGAAATAATTTTGCGTTTTTGAATCCTTCTTTCTAAAAAACCACAATTGTGCTGTGACAATTTTAAAAAACGAAATCCATTCGTGTACGTAAAGTATTCAAATTCTGCAAACAAAAGCTAAAAAGTATAAAGTGATCTTGATGCAGTTCGATCAAAGAATATTCCCTACCCCGCTTATAAACTTGCCAATTTATTAATCTACAATTTTTAAATTTTACACTCTATTTCCTCCCCCCCCCCTAAATAAATTCTACCTCTCTACTCCAGTGTTCTTCAAACTTTTTCGACTCACGGAACTCTTAGAACAAGAAGGTGTTTTGGGGAAAACCCTTTCGATAGAGAGACTCTTAGAACAAAAAAAAAATCTTAAAATAATATTTAAATTAGAGCAATATATGTTATAAATACGTTATGTAAAAACAATAAAAAAACGGATCGTGTTTTTTAGTATAAAATATTTAATGTAATATAATTTTAATACAATTTATTCAAACATTAACCACTTGCGCTGGCAAAAAATTCACTGACGCGTGTACTAGAACGATCGTTTCTGTTTCTGTAACAATTGCATGACGACGTACATACCACTTCGTGGGCGATTCTGTTACAAAAGCATTACGACGTGCGTAGCACTTCTTTCCAGCGCAAGGGGTTAATACTATTAATTTATGATCCACGAGTGTCACTTACCCATGCACTCTATTTACTAACTGGAATATGGGATGGCATTTTCTTAAAGCAAACTAAGTGGAGGTCTATTGAAACTTTATGCAGCCGCATTTAATACTCTGCGTTTAATTTTTTATGTAACCACTCGCGTTGAGAGAGAGAAATATATTTCACTTAAAATATATAGTTCTGAATGGTATTAAAACGTTTATAGCTGTGGAGTGAAAAATCCTGTGCATTTTGCATGAATTTGCTACCAGAAGTTTGGGAGCTGTTCTTGCATAAATTTAGATTTTAATGTCGAATCTGTTGATATGTCCATAAGTTGTTCTCTTTCCTTCATTGGAGGTGTTAGAATACTATTTAGTCTTGCAAAACGTTGTAGTAAAGAGTATAAATTATTTCATGGAGCATAAATATAAAATATTTTAATATTTTTTTCATTTAAATAAACTTAACAATTTATTACAATATAAACTTATTATCAGAATAAAATATTTAGTTTTCAGGACCAGGATGAGCTTTAGATATTCCAGGTTTTATAAACTTCACAGAGGATGGGAACACATTTTGCGTACACATTTTGGGTTTTTCTTGTGGAAACTTAAAGTTCCGTGTAACATAGTTTGAAGACCGCTGCTCCACTTTGATGAAAGGGAACAAAAAATGCCGAAAAAATGAATAGCATTGGTGGTTAACAAGTTTAAGGATAAACGATACTGTGTTACCTACTGAATAGCTATAAACATACATATATTAAGATAAGTAATTTCAATGCTATTTTAAATATTAAGAAGAATCTTTTTTAAAAAAAATTTAACATACACTGTGACGGCAGCAAAGATGAGAATTTCATGTAATGGATCGTTTCGACTAAGACACTAGACTGGAAAAAGAACATTAATGAATGATTTAAATTACGTAATATACTGATGAAAATAAATTAACCGTGGAGATCAGGTTAATATTTTACATTGTACTTATAGTACACAATTATCATTATAAAGGTATTGTAAAAATTGCAGTCATTTAACATCCGTCTAGAGTGTAATCAGCTTATTAACGAATAAGTCATTGAAATTGAACCGTATTTAAAATTGCTTTTAAAAACTCTTGAGATTATGATGTTTAACGAAAATTGTTGCAACTTCTCCGGAATGTTTGATTATTAAGAAGAATTAAGTGCAGTCCATCCGCGAGCACCCTGCACTCTCGTGAATTTATTCGTGCTCAGTTCTTTCTAAAGCTTCCATTCCACATTGTCTTTGAAGACATTTTTGATATTTACTCATCCACATTAACTCACAAGAACCCTCTCTGATTAAACTATTGTTCTCGATGCATCTCATAACGAATGCATTTGTAACCGAAGCAACACATTTTCTTTCTTTTTTTTACAATAAATGATACAAGCTCACAGAAATGATATATGTCTAAATTAAGCAAGAGGAGTTTTTAAAACGTCTCAAAAGGTGACTCGATGGTAGTAAAAATTGTCATGTATTCGAAGTTTTGCTTCCAAGTTGTTGTCACGATACTTGAAGAATAAGATTCTAAAACGTGAGCGATGTATCGATCGAGCCGCGAGTTCCGGTCCCGATTTCACTGTAGACCCAAAGCGAAGCAAGGTTGTTGCATATCGAATCTGCAAGCACTTGAAATCGTATTCATTCTCAATTATATGATGTGGAAATTTGGAGACTGAGGGGGTGACTCAGGTGTCACCCTCGTCTCTTAATCGGGGCTCAAAATAATAAGGCGCGTCGTCAATAACCTTTATGTTGCTTCTGAACGCGTTTATAAAGCAACTAGACAGCCTCTGAGTTCTTATTGATCTGTGCATTACGAAATTGTCATTTCTATTATGTGCCGTGAAAAGAGAATGTATGTCTGATGTAAGGAAATTAATTTTAGAGAGTTGCCAGCATTTCGAAATTCATCAAGTTTTTAATGTAAACGGCAAAATAAAAAATTTCAGAGGACACAGTATTAACTTTATCGTGCTTTTCGAAAGTTATTTTCGACATCAACTGCAATATCGCTTTCTGAGAACGAAAAAAAAGTTGTAAAACGAAGGAGCATAAGATTATTCCAAAAGTTGAAGAAGTCGAAGAGTGTTTCATTTAAATAAAACAAATAACAATGAGCAAAATGCATTTAAAAAATAAATAAAAGAAGTTTTATATATAGAATCAGACACAATTACGATTCTGAAACTACAGATGGCATTTCTAAGAAAAGAACATTAACGGCATAAAAATGTTATTGAGAAAATTTATAATTCATTTATTTGCCTTAAAACCTAAGCACACATATTTATATGCATACTTAACATGAATACAATAATTCAACCATCTTTCTGTGTATTAGGTCTAAAACTAAATAACTGTGTTTTCAACAATCGTTTCTCTCTCGTAAAGAAATTTAAAAACAAGTTTTTTTTCACATTCCAAGATTTTTTACTTTACCGCTTTTATAAGTTTCTATTTTTCAAGAAAATCAATCCCTTCCCCAACATATTCCATTAAAACTGTATTCGATTTTAATCAAAAAACGAGCTCGAAACATTATCCGAGCAGAAAAAAAAGATAAGTTTTTGCAGATAAACTCGAAAATTTGTTATTTTTGTCTAATTTCAACAGCGTCCTTCAGAATTAGATAATTTTTATAATTATACAATTTTCCTTCAATGGGGAAGTGAAAAAACTATGGAGCAACAAAGAAAATGAAACATGTCATGTTCTACACCACAGACCGACCTTAAAATAAGATGTGTCAAACCATCCCAACATCCTTTTACTTCTAAATTAAATTTTTCCAAAAACTTATAGGACGTTAAGAAAAAAAAGGTTAAAAAACACGAAATAAAAGACAGAAATAATAATAATAAAAAAAAATTTTAAAAAACACGCGTCCCGATTATTTTTTTCGGCTGGAACACCGATCGGATTGAGGTGTTCTCAGGTTAATTTGGTAACCTGTGGGATACGACGGCTGCCACATGTCTCTTCCGAAGCACCATACTTTCCCTCACTTTCGCGAAACACCATGCTTTACTCTCCCTCGTCCGCGACTCTGCTCTGCGGATGCGTCCTCGTCGCTCCGTCTTCTCGCCGCAGTGGGAGGTCTGGCCCGGCTTCAGTTGCGGGGTACGCTTCCGGCTTCGCACTTCTGGAGCGACCAATCAGCACAGGTATCAAGTGGTCGGAATCTGCGGTTCTTCTCGTAATGGTCAGGTTTGCCATCACAGCGACCGGTCATTTGTTTTTTAGAATTTTAAATAGTGACGCTGAACAAATACATAGTTCCCACTATCTATAAGAAATTGCATTTTTTAAAGTCCAAAAATGAGCTTTGAGAATTAAAAAAAAAAAAAAAAAAAAAACGAAGATTTTACCAGCTGAGCAAGGAGAGAAAATAAACAGTGAAAAAAAAATGTACACAATCATTTACTTCTATAACAAAAATATTTTATTCATTAATCCTTCAAAAAAAAGTCGTTCTCCGATTTTAAGCGATTTGTAGTATAGCTACATAACGGGATATCGAGAAGCATTTGAAAAAATGTATCTCTAAAATAGATTGATCTCTTTCCCAAGAATTCCAGTCACGTCTATAGCCATTGGTTTTTATTTTTTAAATTAAAGAATCAGATGTGTTCAATTTCATTGAATTCCTTCTTCCCTTTCTGTTTGACGCAAAAGCAAATTTGAAAATATAATATACAATTGAGTTCAAGAAAATACATAAAATTAAAGTGATTTTAAATTTATTTATTCATAAATTCATGAAATTAATTTCTTTCATTGTTTGTTGCGCCTCGTAAA
>BMAO01018233.1:0-85013 GCA_019973975.1 Trichonephila clavata | reverse complement strand
GTGTCTAAAAATATAAATACGCAATGATAAAGATTATTTGCACGCACTCGCTCGTACGTAGCAACTGAAGTCTTCAACATCTCAAGTAATATTAACACAGTTTCAACAGACTCGTACTTATAGGCTGCACGTATCTTCCTCAAAAGATTCACGAATATCATAGATCATGATAGAAATAGATTTTTCCAGTTTTTTCCCAAAACATCCATATCATAGCGAAGTCGCTAACCCGCCAAAGTGGTCGCTAACCCGCCAAAGTGGTCGCTAACACCGGCGCACCACCAAGTGGTCGCCAACTCCCTCGCCTAAAGTGGTCCCCGCCAAATTTGGTCGCCAAAAGTGATGCCACTTTGGCTGTATCGCTAATATTTCGCCAAGTTTCGAATGAAACGCCGTAATGCTTGTAACGGAATTGCTTGGAAATATTACAATTTTATCATAAAATAAATACAGCAGAACGTATTACACATCTAGATATAAATTATTTACACTATTTTAAGCACTCATTACACAAACATCGGAACAACATATTACAACACTGAATTAAAATCTAAATATTGTTATGGAAAGTCAATTAGAGAGATAAGATAACTAAACACTACATTCTTTAAAATGTGATTTTCAGATACATTCCAAAAGATTTCTTAAAAGTTTTTTAAAGTTTTTATAATGGAACTTAATAGCCAATATTTTATTGATTATCAATTAATACTTAAGTGTTTAGTCTTGTCAGAATGAAACTACTTTTCTTTGCAGTAATTATCAATACATCTAAAAATAATTCGCTCTTATGTATTATCCCTCAGATAACTCATAATAATTTTAATGTGACTTAAGATGTCCAATGAATTTAAAATTTACAGTTTTATTACAATTTCTAATTTAACATAACGACTGAAAAGTACCTTTAAAAATAATAGACGATATTATAGATAAATATAATTAAAAACATTGTTAAAAATAGTTTATACGGAAATAAATTTGTAAAATTTAAAGTACTTTAAAATCAAGATACTTTTAAATTTCTACTTTAATACGATGATTGAAAAATGTACTTAAAAATAATTAATGACACTGTTGGAAAAATTATTTAAAACGTTACTAAAACAATTTAAAGCATTGAATTTGTGGAATTTGAATACCTTCTGAGATGTTAGTATGCGAAAGTTGAAAGTAACATTATTTCATTGAATGAAACTCTAAGACCCTTTAGTTGCATGTTTCCTCAAATATTTTCTTCATTTTAGGAAAAGCAAACAATAAAGTTTATGAAAATGAAAGTTATAATTAACTAATTTAAATTAATTCAAATTTCCCAAGTATGACATTGAAAATTACTATATTTATTTGAATCTAAGTCGCACTATTTTTCCAGCTTTAATGTTATTGAAAATCGGAAGCGACTCAAAATTGAAGGGGGGGGGATATATTGGAGGGTTGATAGAATTTTCACTCTTTGAAAAGGAAAAATGTAACCATCCATTCTGAGAACTTGCATCGCTGACTTATCCTATTCCACAGTGTATCTCCAGTATTCAGTTAATCCGACAAATCGTTGTCTCCTCGTATTTAGAAATTTTTTTTTCGCTTACTTTTAATCACCGAAACATAAATGTATCGGTAATAGCACCAAAAAGAGTTAATTATGATGCAAGTACGAAAAAGGAGGCAATTTTATAAGCAAAAAAAGTGGCAACAAAGCAGGGACCACTGAAAATTTGAATTGTATCAGGGTCGTAGTTACCGCCATATCAATGATACGGGTCGCCCAAACTACAGGGGCCCCAACATATGTAAGAAAAAATTGTAAAGAAATAAAGGGGCACCAATTAAGAATGTGCAAAAAATTTTGATAAGGGGTGCACTCAGGGCCAGTGAAACGGATGAAAAAAACATACATCGATGGCGTAGACGTCTTTGCTTGTGTTCAAAAGACTAGAAAATTCTTTTTAACATTTTTCTATAGCACATTTTTTTAAAAAAATGTCGCAAAACAAATGAACTGAATAGAAAATGGCGACACTGGCATTAATTCAGAAGTCTCCTGTGGCAATGGGAGTAACAAATCATTTTCGAAACATGTGTGATGCTGACGTTTAGAATTATAGGTTCATGTATGTATTTGGAAGTTTTTAATAAGTACAGTTAAAATAAACTAATTGTTCTTTTAATTATTTCTCATTAATTTTTTTTTTAATCTCTGAAGAATCTGATATTGATAAACCTTTCACACAAATTTTTCACAAAATCGTGTAGAGAATGGGGGGAGGGGTGCGGCTTAGAATCGATAACGGCTTAGATTCGAGTAAATACGGTTTAACATCAGTATTTTTATTTTCTTTTATGTAATATGTTTTGTATCTGTTTTGATCATCGCCTTCCAAAGCACCATTTTGTTTCAATATATCATCGAATAATTCATAATTACCCTAGTATTGTTTTCTAACTACTGTTATAAAAGGTTTTCTAAATATTTTATACCATACTTTTCAATTAATTAGTATATAACCCAGATTTCTATATTGGGCTTCTCGATAATAATTGTTAACATATTTCTGTGTACAAAGACAGAAAAAACAAATTTAAAATAAAATAAAGATTCGAATAGAATATAAAACCATTCGCAATCGCTGTAAACAAAGATAACATATTTTTAAGTTGCTAAGGTAAAAACAAGGTGAATTCTTTAGGGGGAAAAACTACGTTTTCCCTCCAAAAAAAAACTTACTTATCTGACTTAAAGATCAAATACATCAGATTTCAGTTTCTTTTTTTTTCCTCTTTTATTTTGTTTTAGTTTCACACATCACTCACTCTTGGAAACCCATTACATTGTATGGTATGTCAACTTAACACCGAAGTATGACAACTGCCCACGCCATCTGCCAGGATGCCATAGATTACAAGAGGAGTGACACTCGATTCAGATAGATGTCGCTACTGATGTTGATAAAAAACCTCAGTTACAAGCATCGGGTAAAAAAAGAATGAATGAATGGGAATTGGAAAATGTCAAATGCAAAATATGAAAGAAGTATTTCAATATCATAAATGTGCGGTTTGGAGGTTCAGAACATGAATAGTAAATGAAAGGAATCCTTTTTTACGCCATCTGGTTTTGAACATTATAAAAATCAGGCTATTTGTGATTTATTTTTCTTTCTTTTTTTCTCGTTAAATGTATTATAGTCTTATTTCAAACATCATATGTTTTGATGGTTTTGAAAACTCGGGACATTTATAATAAAAGTAGTGGAAAAAATATTTTCATTGTGAATTTTTTAGTTTTTATCGAAGCATTTAAGGTTTGAATTGATTTCTTTTGAGGAAGATGTATATCGCTTAATTTCAAACTGTCACAAAAGGAATTGTTATCGATTCTTTAATAAAATTTTTCTTGAATTATTTTCTTAGCACACACATTTTGAAATGAACTCTAAATCTATGAATTTTGATCTCTCATTTTTTATAATTAAGATAAACAAAACAGTAGCATTTTTTTTACTTGAAAGGAAAATTATCGTGAAAAGTTTTTAGTGCGGCTTACAAACTAAATGTTTCTTAAAATTATTTCTGTTCAAGAAATATTCAATTGTATCTTGAATATTATGATATAAAAATGTAACACACACATTATTTCTCTTGATATATTAACTAATTTATTTGTAATTTTACTATAAAATGTCCAATTGGTATATAGTACAGAGTTTCATTAAAATTTCTAGAATAGGGAATATATATGGGGTGATTATAAAAACGCAGACGTTTTCCGTTGAATGGAACGAAATAAAATTTGGAATGCAGGCATTATAAGGCATGATCTTAAATTTTATTTGAAAAACAATTTAGCTTCCCCAGTTACGATTACAGTGCAGAAGTATTCAAATAGCAACACCTACTTTTGGCCATTGAAACATGAAACACATAGTAAAAATATAAAACTCTAAGTTATAATGGTATTCGAATCACGAAAATGACAATGAAGACAAAAAATAAAAACAATAACTATGGCGTTCATCAAAACATTAATAGCTTTCCCATCGTCTCTTCACAGTCCTATCTGAACTTAGTCTACCCAATATCTCTCGAAAACACAAGATACGAAGCAGGGGTGTAGCTACCACTGTATCAGCTATATCAATAATACAAGGCCCCAAAGCAAAGCAAAAGCAAAAAATCGCAAAATGTTAAGGCAACACGAAAAAGGACTCTAAAGGAATTTTGATACAGGACCCTACTCTAGATTAATTACGCCTGTGATACAAAGGCATGTAGATTTTCCAATTTGATGTGGAACACTGTCGTGTCTGAAGCTATCACCTTGCACGAAGAAAACACACACCGTGATATAACTACTGTGACTTGCTGTCTTCTGCTTGGACTGGAACAACTTGTCTCTAACTATGAAGTACAGGTACTGTAAGAGAAAAGGAACATGTCTCTAACAGTACCTGATTGAACCAAATGTCAAAAATACTTTGCATATCTACCGTAGAGACCACCATCTAAAACATAGCCGTGTTCTGTGACGACAGTACTGGTCAAAATTGAACAAAATGACTGTAATAGCAATCGATAGTAATAGTAAACCAGGCGATTAGTGATGTCCATTGTATATAAGAAACATAGAATTTCAAAACCATACTTAATGTACCGAGTTCTTTGGTTTGCTAATTTCAGTATTCATTTCTCTGTTCGTACAGGTTTCAAAGTGTTAAGCTGCTTCAAACTTATAATCATCACCCCAAGTGGATTTTGCTAATGAATTTTTCATCCAAAATGACACTGAGCCTTCTGCGAATAAGTGATGCTCATTTCTCGTTAACTTTCACTTTAATAATGTTAATTTGAAGAATTACGAAAAGTGATTATATTCAAATCAACTTGATGTGGTCGTGTTTACGGCGTAAAATGTGCTGTATAAAGCGGGGAAACACAAAGTCCTTCATTCTTGGCTCAGGCTTCATCTAGAGTTACCCATCTTCGAGTGAATGAGTAGTGTGGGTGGATGTTCTTAACTGAATTTTGAGCCATTCACATTTTAATTGGATAGTTAAATCAGTCTAACCCAGGGATGGTCTTAGACGCCTGCTCGTCAAAACTTGTTTTCTAAAGGAAATGTCTGGTGATTGCGAAGGAAGGGGAAGTGTAACAGAAACACAAAAACAAGTACTAGAAGGGTACACCTAGTGGGGTCAGGCATTATCTTGTAGAAATGTAAGCCCAGGGTTCCATCAAAGAAAAGGCAAAACTTCAAGTTGTAGACTGACTGAAACGTAACTCTGGGTTGTAAAGGCGTCACTGATGAAAATCATAAGAATCTAGTTATGATATGGAGTGCCATTTCATTTGATAACTCCTGGTTGTCAAGTTTCATGACAAGCAACAATCAAGTAAATATCCCTCCACTGTCCTGGACGTACTGGGACAAGTCTTCTCTGGTTATCGAGGCTTTATTCGAAATGAGACATACCGTGCTAAAAACATTTCTAATCCATTCTTTAAGATTCTAACTCGAATGCAGCCGGCATCACTGCAAAAGCAGTTGATAGTGTGCAAAGATGTATGACAGTTGGCACAATGATCCCAGTCCCGTTTGCTGAGTCACCTATCGATGGTCATTACAGTCATTTGTGTTCTGGTTTCAAGTCGAATCGTTGATAAAGATGTATGAGAGCTATGAACGCCGATCGGACGATCATTTTTTCCTCACGTTTTGTATTCTGTAAGATTCTAGCTAAAATCCATTCTGTAAGGTTTTTACTAGCAATACATTCTGCAAGATTCTTACTAGCAATACATTCTGTAACATTCTTACTAGCAATACATTCTGTACGATTCTAACTAGCAATCCATTCTGTAAGATTCTAATTAGAAATATATTCTGTAAAATTCTAACTCGAATGCACCCGTCATCACTGTAAAGTCACTTGATAGTGCGCAAAGATGTGGCACAGTTGGCGCAAGGATATCAGCCCGTTTGCTGAGTCATCCCTCGATGGTTATTGCAGTAGTTTCTGTTCTTTCTGCATGCAGATTGTTGATAAAGACATATCGGGGTAGTATCGCCGATCGTACGATCATTTTGTCCTTGTATTCTTTCTTCTTCCTCAATCGACCCCTCCCTTCTCGTTGATATGTACGACCGAGATTCACTGGAAAGGTTTAAATAAGTATTTGTTTTATAAGCTATTTCATTTTAAGGACAACATAATTATCATTATTAATCGCTATAATAACGATAATTGTTATTACAGCCATTGTAATCGTTATCTTAGTCGGTATTTCTCCACAGGAAAGTAATAACCGGACAACTTTCTTTTGTGATGTGCTTGTTTCTAACCTACAAATTTTTGTTGTTAATTTGTGCAATGTTAGTTTTCCTTCGATATACACATCATGTTCGAAATACTCTTTTTTCTTGCACAATGGCCCATTACGAGAAATATATGAATTATAAGTTGCTGCTGTTCTTTTTATGTTGAATTGCACTACGTATATTGACACACAGGTGGTGCTATGGAGCACTTCACCCAAAAAACAAAAAAAATTATAATTAGAGAGGATTCAATGTTGAAGATAAAAAAATATGTTGACAAAAGGACGTCTAAGCGAACGTGTGGGCTAAGCCAAAATATTGCTAAAACAATGAAATAAAATCTTATGATGTCTCAATGACACTAAGTTAAATTGTACATCTATATACAGTATGATATTAACACTGTAGATGTATATTCAGTATTATTATGTTTCAATAAAGAGAGAGAGAGAGAGTACTGTATTCTATATTATTAATTATTCGTTTCAAAACTTTTGCTGCAAAAAAAAAACCCGGAATAATATGATTTTAATTTTGTTTTTAAGCAATAAATACATTCCCAAAGAATACGATAAAAAATATTTGGCATCTATGCGAAAAATAAAAAAATTAGTTCCAATCCTAAGAAATAAGCAAAAACAATATGGTAAGACATGCGATATTTCTTGTTAATATTTTCAACACTTTATTCGATGAAAAATGCACGTGTATCAAACAAATAAAAAAGCCTTTGTTAAGGGGGGAAGGGAGAGAAACAGGTCACTTATTCATAAACACAACAAGTAATATAAAAAAAATTAAGTCAATTCCTATTTAGATCAACAAAAAAATTAGTTTTAGTTACTTTTTATTAAATAGTTACAATTAATATAAATATGTATACACATATGACAGAATCACAATATTAAGTGGTGGCAATTAACTTTTATTAATTATCATTAAAGTATCGTATTGTCATCTAAAACAATCATGTATATAAAATTTCAGTTTTATTGAATGCTTTGAAACGTGAGGGGGAAAAATCTTTTAAAGCTTTGATCCAATTCGCTAAAAATGAAGCCAACGTGGCTGTATCTGTAATTCTTTAAATAATTTTCAATCAATTATTTTAATTAATTATAATTAAATTATCGTATTGTTATCCAAAACAATAGTGTAGAGAAAATTTCAGGTCAAATGAGCGCTTTAAAATGTAAGAAAGAAACCTTTTCAAGTTTTGACAAAAGTCGCCAAAATGGTCGCCAAGTCACCAAAAATGATGACAACGTGGCTGTACTTGGAATTCTTTGAATAATTAGTTTTAATCAATTAGTTTTTATTAATTATAACTAAACTATTGTATTGTCATTCAAAATAAGCGTGGAAATAATATTTCAGCTCAATTGAGTGCTTTAAAATGCATTTTATTAACGATTTAAAATTTGAACAAGATAAATACAGAGAGAGAGTGAGATAATAGTAGAAAATGAAAAATTATATTCGCTGTCACTTTCTGAGAACAGACACACACGTCGCGCCAGACTACAGTATTACAACTATGAATAGAATTACAACTATGAATAGAATTACAACTATGAATAGAATTGTGTCGGTTACTGATTTCGTACTCCGCAAGTGAAACTCTTTCTGCTCTTGAACGAAATTAGTGCTAACCTCCAGAGGTGCCGATGTTTCAGAGGATTTAAGAACAAATTCAGTAATTAGTCATGTTTGTATAATTTTCCAGAAGAGGACATTAATGACTTCAGATCACGTTAAAACTTCCCAGTTCGTTCCTCATTAGGATCATGTTTAACAAAATGATTAGCGTTATGACTGATAGCCGATATAGCGTCCTTAAAGATCTTCGTTCCTTTGAGGGTTGGATTTCTCACTTCGGGGTAGTAACGGTAATAATATAACTTGAGATGTTAGGTCTGTCCAAGAAGCTTGTTCGCTAATCAGCTAGACAGGGGTCGGCAACTATAGCACGCGGCACAATTCTCAGAGGCACACAACATTAATCTATAAATTTTACAATTTTGAGTGCATAGATACATTGATACATTTGTAATGGACCTTCATTTGACAAACATTTACAGAATTATGGACATTTACGGAATTACGAAAAAAACTGGAAGATAAATCTAAATTTATACCGCAGTTTTGTAAATTATTGAAGGTCATTTGCTGGAGATATTTTAATTATTTGAAGAGATTAAAATTTCATGTACTCTGCTTTCCACTTTTGCATTTACATATCCAAGTAAAAAATCTTTCCTCATATCCGCAAAGAAATAATTTCACAACTGAATGCTCAGAATCGTGTCAAATTGAAAGTCACACATTATAAACCCTGATTTTGTGATATGAAAGTAGAGTGGCGCAAGGACTAGGCTCGCATTAAAACGTTTATTTATCTTTTTATTTAACTATAGAAAAGGAAATAATTACATCTTTTGTTGTATGTTTCTTATTTTAATAAATATGTTTAAAAATGCATAATATGTATGTATTTTTTTTTATTTTTGTTGAAGAAATCGTTATATTTTATGCTGTTTACTTTGATATTAAGAAATATCTTTAATTGATGCAAAATTAATAAGTAATAAAACTATAAATCTATATTATTGTGTGACCTCTGTTCTCTAACTCTGCATTTATTAACGCGGGAATCGTATTGTTTTAAAAATGTCTTGCTGTGGGGCACGCTGAATCCTATTGGTAGATTGGTTTGGCACGCCGCAGCTAATATGTTGTAATCCCTGAGTTAGAGGTTCATATCTCCTTAGTTTCTTATTCTTTCGATCTTAGTTATCTTATTTATTCATGTACCTTAATCATCGTTTTGGGAATCGAGAGTTCGATATTTTTATATTCGTAAAGCAGGGAAAATTGCACATTAAAGGTTATAAAATTCGGGGAATTTTCACAAATGGAAATTGCCTTGCACTCCCCGTTTCCCATAAAAATTAAAGCAAATTTATATCTTAGGAATTAGGTCGATCGTGTTAAAACAAAAGAATTCGTGTAAAAAGATAATTATTTCCTTCTCATTCGCTTTTAATCAAAACAACGTAAAATAGTTTGTTTCAAAACAGAATTAGATGTGCATTGCTATTGTTTTATGCTTTGTAAATGTAGTTGTTATGCGTACATTTCAGATTACTTGAGATGCCGCCTGAGTGGCGTAGTTGGTTTGGCGCTGGCCTTGTACGCCTGAGGTTGCGTGTTAGACCCCAGCCCGAGTTGATGAATTTTCTTGATGCAGAAAATCGACAGCGTCCATGTCATATGATTATGCAGCATGTAAAAGATCCCTTGAGTACCTGATTGTTTTGGTTTCTCTTGACCAAATTAAATTCCTAGAGAGACCATGAGTAGCCCAGTGGTTAGAGCATCAAACGCCAGACCGGAAGGACTGGCTTCGATGCGCTATGCCACCAAATACTCGCCGAGTACAAACGGAGCACATGCTCGTTAAATCTGTGGGTCCGAATAGTGTCACCATCTATCGTGAGCAAAATCGTGCTGTCACCTTCATGGGCTCAAAGCTTAGGCTAATGACAGACGTATCTCTAGCCCGTTGCCATGATGAATTTCGTGGGCCTCGATCTGACTACGTTAGACAAGTGGCATAAGCAACAAAAACAACAAATTCCTAGAACAAGTACGTATCGTCAGAGCTCATGTACCTCCCTCTAGGGAGGAAAATGAGCATCAAAATTACTTGTGTGCGGTAATTGGCTTCTCTTATACAGTGCCGCACTAAAAAGTAATACCAGCTACCGGGGAATGTACTAGATCTGCAATGGTAAAAATACAATCCGCAGCCCCATTGGAAAAAAAGATTACTTCGCAAAAAAGAAGAGTACGCGTTATACGCTAGAATATACAGTAATTTCTATTTAACTGATCATCAATCGCGTGGTAAAAAAATCAAAAACTCTCCTTATTTGTATTTAATGAAATTTGGAGGAATTTCATTAAATACAAATTAGGAGTATTATACTTGTAATTTTTATAATCATCCAATTCTGACCCTATGTAAGCGCTATTACAATTAAAATCAGCAATAATTCAATATTATAGCTCTGGGAAATTCCGCTACTCAACAGAAGGGCTGCTCCCCAATCAGTTATTTACTTAATATCCATTTAGATTGCTGCAAATTTGCATGAGGGAAAAGCAGCCGATGACTCCAATTATTTGAATAGCAAATTTATTAATGGGCAGGGACAAACAGACGACTACGCGACTACAAATCGACAAATATACACAAAGGAATGTTATAACACATTATTTGCAATAATACAAATCGCACTCGTTAAAAACAAGCTTTACAACATTCCAGAAATGTCTTTATATATCAAGACGGGCCAACCCGCGACCTACGTGTGACCCGTCTTGAATAATTTTGCAGTCCGTGTGATTCAGTACAACTTTACAAAATACGACTATTTTGTGCAGTATTTTTGTTTTTGGAATGTCTTTAACAAATAAATCTCATTACTGTTTCTATTTTATTACGTTGCTTCTGTTTCTGCGAATTTTTTTTTTTAAATAAAAATTTATCAAACATAAATTGCGCTCAGACTTAACAGACAAAAATCTGCAATGAGCAAATACGCGCACAGAGATCGACTTGCAACAACTAAGTGAAAGAGTTGAGAAACAAATATCTTACAAATTAAACATTATGTGATGATTGCATTATTATTATTACGTAGTACGATCCAAAAATTTTGAGATTGTGGTCATTGCTGATGACAAAAGCAAGCACCCCAAAAACCTTGGAATGGATTCTACCAACCCTCCCTAACCTTGCAAAGTTTGTTTAGTTCATGTCATGTGACCAAAACGCACGCGCAGCTGTTATCTTCCAAAACTAGTTAGCTTTGCTCCACGATGTACGAAAGATGGCTTTTCTTGAACAGCATTGAACTTTAAATTCTGTCAGCGCTTTGGTAAAACACCAGTAGAGATTTTGGAAATGCTAAGTAATGTGTGTATGGTGAATCTACCATGGCGAGGTCCAAGGTTTACGAATGGCATCAGATTTTTAAAGAGGGCTGAGAATCCATCAAAGACAATGAACGCGTTGGACCACCTTCGACTTCACGGAACTCTTAAAATGTTGCGTTGGTGTTTGAATGTGTTCAAAAAGATCGTTTCCAAACACTTGCACAAATCACTGAGGCTACACACTTCTTGAAGGCGTCGTTTGAGGGAATCCATTTGTCGTAAACGTCCTCAGTTCTGGTCGCAGTGGCGTAACGTACACCCCCGCACTGCGGGGGCCCGAGGCGTCTAGGGAGCCCAAAAAGCCTGACTGACGCCATTAACGTAGATTTTTTCAAAATTCGCTTTGCATTTTATAAAATTGAATTTTTAAGCGATTTTCCAATTGGCGATTTGAAGTCATTCACTTATTAGATATCTTTGATCCAATAACCAAATCAAAAAACATTTTTTTATTTGCTGTAATGCCCGTGACGAGAGAGAGATCTTTTCTTCAGTGGGTTTTCTTTTTAAACCGTAATTAATGATAAAAAAAAAAATAATAAGACTGAGAATCGGATAAAACGCTAGGAAGATGTAAAAATTCATCACTTTTATTATTACAGTATACCTTACATTAGCTGTAGGGAGGGAAAAAATATGATTTACTTTTCACGAAGCAACAAATCGCCGTCTTTATTCCCCCCCCCCTCATGTATTTCATTTTCATTTAACGAAATCGTAAATAACGTACATCTGTTATGCTTTTTTCAAGTAAAATAATATTATGATACTTGGGAAAGCACAGGAAGGATTTTAAATGAAATATGGTCTAGATAAATGAGTATTCAATCAAATGAAGCATAATGGAATGTATCAATTTTTTATTTCTTTTTTCATGGAATTATGAAATTATTTTTGCACCATACAAAGAACTCTCCTTATAAAAAGTTGCAGTATTTATGCTAGAATATAATCAAACTTTATATCAAGCTCTCCCAGGATGCAGAAACCAAGAATAAGGTAAGTGATACTTTTTTTCTTTCGTAAGAATTTCACATCGAAAATTATTTTACAGTGTTCGCCGTTTACCGTGTTTTCGTGTTCGTTTTTATTTAAGTTACCAGGTTATCTGTCGTCAGATTTCCCATTTTAATGAATATTATAAATACTCTCGAATGTTACACATTATTTACTTCGTTTACTCAGACTCCGTTTGATTTTGTATTCAGTTATAAGTTTAATATTAAATATTTTTACGTAATGTGTAAAGGTGCATTATGTTATGGTTTGGCAATCCTTTCTTGAAAAAATTGCGTTCACCCATAACAGAAAAGGTAAAATTTAACAGAAATATATTTTTTTCTTACAATATTTAATGAATTTCTGTACTATTATTCAAATATTGAGCATGCAAGAATTCGTTAATTTTGAATTAAAACAACATAAGATAACGGGAGTTTCGTAGCAAAGTACACAAATCGTAGGCAGAAAAAGTGTGCGTTCACTATTTGAAATATTCTTGATTCTTGAAATTTTTATCAACAGGCGTTATAGGTTGACCGAGTTTTTTCGTTCCGTTATCAAGTAAAATAGTTTAAGAAAGTTGTGACGCAATCATTTTAACGTTTTTATGAGATAGAAGCAATTCAAGGATATGAAAAATAAAAGGAAGAAAATTAGTATCAGTGAGTTTAAAATCATTGTGAAAATATGAAAAGACGGAAAAAGTCGTCGAGATATTGCCTGATCCGTCGAACGGCAGTATTCATCTATCCAGCGTGTTGTTAATACCTTTAAATCTACAGGAGTTTACGCATCGAAACCTCGTTCAGGTCGTCCATCTAAACTCACAATCAGAGAAAAACCAAGTATAATATTCTTGGTGGGGAAAAAAATCCACTTTTAAATGTAACTCAAATAGGAACTGACATTCACGAGAAGTTTAAAAAAAACATTTGTGCGGATACTGCAAGAAAAATCTCGAAAAAGGCCGGATACCGTAGTCGACTGTCTTGTAGAAAGTCTTATATTTCAATGACCAACCGGCTGAAACGAATAGCTTTTGCAAAAAAAAAATTCATAAGCCTCCGGAGTTCTGGAGGACTGTGTTATTCTCCGATGAGGGCAAATTTTGCATTTTTGGCATGAAAAGTCGTAAATTAGTATGGAGAAAACTTTGCACAGCGCTTCAAAAAGTGCATTTAGAACCAACGGTAAAACACGGCGGTGATGGTGTTATGGTGTGGGGGCGCATGGCGAGCAATGGTGTTGGAAAGTTGGAATACATCGAATCAATTATGAACAAATAGGATTATCTCGATGTCTTAAATACAATTTAAAGGAAAATGCCACCAAACTCGGCCTAGGATTGTCGTTTCGTTTCCAACACGACAACGATCCTAAGCATGCCACTGAGGTTGTGAAGCCTTGGCTCCTGTATAATGTCCCAAATCAACTGCACTCGCCTCCACAGTCACCTGGTCTGAATCCCGTAGAACACCTATGGGATTTTCTGGAGCGTAGGATTCGTCAACACAATATATCTAGCAAGGATATGTTGAAGAGCGTTATTAAGGACGAATGAGAGAAGATAAGTCCTGAAGAAACCACGAGACTTGTTAATTCAATGCCGAAACGACTTCAGGATGTTTTCAAAAGACGGGGTGGGGTTATCCAACCAGCTATTAAATAGCTTATTATCCTTTTTAAATAATTTTAATAGTTATTTCTAAAACTGTGAACGCAGAGCTTTTCTACTTGATTTTTGTTGTTATCGCTTTTATTTTAAAAGCTATGAAAGCAAACCGAGTTTACTTTTGCTGTTCTCAGTACTTAGAATAAACTAAATAAAAAATAATTTTTAAAAAATTTTCAAATTCTGATTAATTTTTTTTATTTATGTAAGCAGTAGTAGGTGAACGCAGACTTTCTCTGGCAAGTATATATATATATATACATAAGATCCGGCTTGGGGCCCAAGACCTGACCTTGCGGGGGGCAGTTATTTTTCGTTACGCCACTGTCTGGTCGAGTGACGATTAGTACCTTCTGAATGACAACGCACCAGCATATCGATCCCAATTGGAAAAAGAGTTCCTCACCAAAACTCGCTCTAACATGCTACCATATCCCCCCTTCCCTATTCCCCAGACTTAACCCGGTGTGACTTTTACCTGCTCCCATCAATGAAAAAACAGTTTGCCAGGAACAGGAACGTCATTTTGTGTCATTAGATGAAGTGAAAGCAGCATCGCAGGACGCCATACCGGAGGTTGGGAAAAATGGCTTCCAGCTGTGCTTCCAGAAGTTATACGAACGCTGGTAGAAGTGTATCGTCGCCCAAAGGGGACTACTTTGAAGGTGGGTGTACTTCGGTGCTGTAAACTATTCAGGATATGGTTTTCTACACTTTGTCCCCGAACTTTTGGATCATACTACGAAAATTATCCATGTTTATATACATGAAAAACAATGAAAACAGTATTAATATGTCAATCTGTTTTAAACTTTCACCCCAATGTTTGTTATGTGTTCAAATCTGATATAAAGATTCATATTTCTATATGTAGCCAGTGAGATAATAATGTTTTTCCAAAGTGGGTCGCGAGGTCATTTGGGTTGGCCACCCCTGCTTTAGAGAGTTCCACTAGAAGAAACTCAGATAGATGAAGTTTCTCTCTTACTGCAGTCAACGCATGCGATTACCTCTATTCTGAAATGATTCGACTTTTGTTTCGAAGGTCCTTTATATTACTTGATGGTAATTTCTAGAAGGATCGATCTTGGAGCCTTCTTGATGATTCCTTGATGACATCGTATTTTTCGCCAGATTTTGACGTCAAGGGTGATTGAACCATCAATCTGGTAACCCTGCACCCATCTCCTGAGGTTGCTATAATTTAATATTTCTAAGCACACGCTAGAAAATGAACTTAGATTGTAAAATTCAATTTTTTCACAAGAAGACTATCGTTTTAGAGAAAACAACATACTTGACATGTTTCAATATTAAAAGCAGCAATTTAAAAAAAAACTCACAATGGAACACTTTACTTTACTTAGAATCCAAGACTAATAATGATCAAGCTAATTTTTCTTCATTATCATTCACAATTCAAAAAAGAATATCAACTTGACGTTATTATCAAAATAGAAATAAATATAAACTATTTTCTAATAAAATAATCAGTTATCAATTCACCTAAAGAAGTTCTTTTCAAACTTTTGATATTTGTGATCCAATATTCAATCATAATTTTCTTAGCAACCCCCCCCCCCAATAACAATGTATTAAATTCAAAAATACTATACTTTGACGCTAACCCTATACAATACGACTTTAACCTCTTAAGTACCGCCCGGGTATATAAACGTCTCTCGCTCAACCAGTGCAATAATTGCCCCCAGACATATGCATACGTCTTTCTGAAGTACGATTTTTCTGTGCACTGCTATCCATGAAGCTATTCCGAAGGCTTTGAAATGCAATAAAACGACCTTGACAGTGTTTGCGAAGGATTTACTTATTTCACAGGATTTGATAATTTATTCCTTTTCTACACCCTCAATACCCCACATACGCGTCCCTTCGTGTTAAACATTGGCAATTCAGGAACAAATCGTGTAATTTGTAATCGGTATTTAAGAGATTACTTAGAAACCGTACAAATTATCAAGATAAGTGTTAATGTCATATATAAAATTATATGCAGACAAGTTCATGGGGTCACTGGTAATTATTGTAAACTTGTTCTTAACTTAGTATTGTTAAATTAATTAAAGAGTATTATGTGTAGCATTGATACATTTATAAGTGTAATAATCAGTGAAAAAGTGTATTTTATTTTTTATTTTGTAAGAATGTATCTGTTTGTACTTTCAGTAAATTAATAATTTTTTTTAAATAATATTTTGTTTTCGACTTTTTAATACGCTCACAACCCCCTCGTAAGGTTATCACACCCCCTAGAGGGGCACGCCCCACATTTTGAGAAACACCGACCTAAAAAAATTATTTGATATTTTAGACATAAATTAAATCATATTTATGTGTTGGGTGAGATAAAAAATGAGCAACCATTCTTCAGCAATTTATAGAGAGTTACAATGCGAGCGAAAGACCAAGATTAAATGTATTATTCCATGTACATTTGTACCACGGGAATTATTTATGGAACAATGCAACAGGTAACACTATCCAGATGGCTACCATTAACCATCCCCGTTGACGCATGGCTTCGTCCACTCTTTATCCCGTTCTAGAGCCATCATTTCTCTAGAGTACCTCACGATACCCTAAATGAAATGAGGAAATTGAGGCAGTGTGACGATGAGAATGATGGCATATATCTGATACTGGCTGCGCAAAAATAATATGCTAGGTCTATCTGATTATTCGTAATTGCGTAGTTGTTTGGCATTTTGGTATCAAGATAAATGACTGATTACTGAAAGTGTATTTAGGGTGTAATAATAAAAGAAATGGTAGGTTTAATCAATTGATTTATGTTGAATATAATGAAAGTACATAAAATAATTTCATTTAAGGGGACATGATATAAGATTGATTGATAAGGGACATCATATGATGTTTATAAGAAAATCTCTTTTATTTAATGGTTTTTCCAAATGTTTGGTTTCCTCCTATATACCGTATTTATTCGAATCTCAGCCGCACGCCAAAATATCAAAATGTGTTTGCGAAAAAATGTTGTCAACGATTCCAAGCCGCACTTCAGAATCTCTACACGTTTTTGAGAATATATATATAAAAAAATCGTGTATAGATTCATCGATATCCGATAATAAATTCCAAAAAAAAAAATGTTAGACAATAAGAAGTAATTAGTTTATTTGACCAGTATTAAAAACTTTCAAATACGTACATAAACATATAATTTCTCTAACCGTGACTATCATGTTTCGAAAATGATACGTCACTCCCGCTGTCACAGCTGACTTCGGCGTCGCCATTTTCCCACTCGATGTCTACAGCATTTGTTAGGCAACATTTTTTTTAAAAGAAATGTATTATAGTAGAATGTAAAATAATTATTAAAGACTGTTTACACTTACAAGCAAAAATTATATCATTTTGTGTACTCCATCGCCGTATATTCGTTTCTTCCGTGTCAAATTTTCATTTGCTGCTCTACTCTGTGATTCCGTTTTTCTTTTTCTTTTTCAGCATATAAAATTTCCTCTCTTTTCATATTTGCGTCATAGTGAACTCGTCTTGATGGTGATACCGATATCATTGATGTTTAGGTGATTAAAGAAAGCGTAAAGAAAGAAATGTCCTAAATACGAGCAGACAACGATGTTAAAGATAGACTGAATTTCTGGAGATAAACTACGGAGTGGGTGAGATGTCATCGATACAAATGGCTAGAATAGACGGTTATAATTTCGAAAGTTGTTGAAACTCAATTTCCTCCATTCAACAAATGTTCGCCTTCGATTCTAAGCCGCACTAGATTTTCAATAGTTTTTTTCACTGGAAAAATGGTACAGCTTAGATTCGAATAAAAACGGTATATAAGTATTTGCCGTAACTCGGCCGCTTCGCTAGGTAATCTATGATGTTGTCTGAATGTATACTGTTTGCATGTATATAAGTTATTGGTCTGTATGTATTATCATTAATCGTTCGATTGACTCAAAAACTATTCTTAAGGCTCTAACCTCTCGATTTAAAAAGGACAGGAATTGAATTACTAAAATCGAAGTAGAATGGTCTCTTAAGTCGCCTTAGTCCTCTCCCCCAAATTGATTTCCACCCATTCCATTTTCAACAGATATCTACTCAACAAAATCCATACTTAGAGGATCTTCCCTCAACAAAAAAAAAATATTCTTGCCAAATTTAGAATCAAAGTCCAGTTCATAGTTCACAAACAGACATTTCTTTTGTAAATATGCGCCGTCACCACCTTTACATTTTCAGTGCATTTCATAACCATTCTTAATGCATTTCAAATCAACAAAAGAAACATGCATACAAGATTTCATCACTGTAGGTATAGTACCTCGAAAACGAATTTCTTTTATATCTATGTGCCTCAGTAACTCACCGAGGCTTAACAGGAAAAATCTCCAGGTCTTGAAATGGGTTTAATGAGAACCTCCACATTTTGTGTGATTACGGAGAATTATGTAAAAAGAAAATAATTTAAGCTAAAAAAAAATATTCAAACCCTTCCTGGCTTTTCCCGAGTTGAACTCGGTCTGGCGAAATGTATCATTCTGGCTCACAATTAACACTGTGCAATCAGTCTTTTCCGAATTATTTTACGTGTGCTTTTTATGGTTTTTTGAATGCCTTTGCTTACTTTTCTAGCTTCTAGATGTCACTAAAAGAAGAGGGGGAAATATTATAAAAAGATATTTCTCTATTTCTTGGATATAGCACTGTTGAATTTATATGTTTTGTACACAAAATCTAGTGGGAAAAGAAGTCATCTTCATTATAGAATGACGATAACAGAGAAAATAAATGAAAAGTACTACTTCACGGAATTTTTGTGCAAATAGAGTTCATCTTTCTGCTGATCTTCACGCTTGGCTGAAAGGCACTTTGTTGACTACATTCCCCCAACACAGAAGAAAACTAATCTAACACTACAGTGTATTATTTACTACTCAAAGAAAGAGGAAAGAAGTGAAACAAGATTCTACTGTCCAGATTGCGATGCAGGGCTCTGTGCAGTACCGTGTTTACAAATGTATCATACACAATCAAATTTTAATAAAAAAATTTATAATCATTTATATGAATGCAAAGGATGTAAATAAAATTTGTAATTTGAAGTACAAGCTAGGTATTCTGAGCTTTATATTTACAGTTAGTGGGAACTGACTCCCAAAGTTTAATGATTTCTGCTATACAGAAAGCCAACTTTACAGGTAAATGACTCATTTATATAAAAAGAATTTCTTTTAAGTTAATTTTTAGGAAATATTGTATGTGAATGGTGCTATTATGTTTAAAAGGATATGTATGTTTGAAAATAAGCATAAAAAAATTAAACATTTTTTATCCATAATCTAGAAACAAAATGAGAATGGAAGGGGTTAATTTATGACGGATTAATTGAATCGTGTGTGTTGTGTGTGTACCAGGTCCACTTAAATCTTAACTATTCAACAAGAATTTCGATCTTTTATTTACTGCACGTAATGAATAAGTACATTAAATACTTCTAAAATTACTGATAATTTTAAATTCCTTATTGAAAAAACTGATTTATAATCTTAAGTTGCAGTCTGGCCCCTTGGAAAAAATAAAATTTTGTTTACAAATAAATGAAAAGTTAAGAAAGGATTTAAAAATAAAATTATAATTCTTTTATCCCCTTTAAATGCTAGCAGACGAAATATGAGCAGTCTGTACTGTAATTATAACTATAAAAAATATTTATTTACAAACCATAATATTTTTTCCTTATAAAACAATTATGAGCCCAGAAATTAAACTATGGAATAATAAATTCAAGCAGACGTGGAAAGAAAAAGCAAAATTTTCATTAAATTCTTAACAATGGAAACCCAGCAAAAAATTTTTATTTTAATAATTAAAAGCTAAATTTAATGTTTAAATTTCTTTTACAATAAATGCCTTTTTTCGTAAATCACTCTCATTTCATTCAAGCTATTTTTAATGGAACATACCATTTATTATATAAAAGTTCTTATTTTTAAAAAGAAAATCACTACCACAATTATCCATTTATTTTTAACCTAATTAATGAGAGTTATAAAAACATCGCACTATAAAGCAGCAAGAGAGCTATTGGCAAAAGACCTCGTTATTTTGAACCATGGTCAAGTGACGAGACGACACCTGAGCTGGCATCTCCCTCTCCTACCACACCATACTTATAAAAGGACATTGAGATTCGACAGATTTAACATGCATCGCGCCCCTCTACACCGAGGGTCACCAGTGGTACTCTCACTTACTACAAAGGAAATAGCTCCCACAATTATCCATTTAAATTCCATGTAATTGATAGAAACAGTGAATTTTAAATTACCATAAAATACAACGTATAACGCGCATCTATCCTTCAAAGCAACACTTTGTAATTCTTAGGTATGTTCGCCGGATAACGCTCATATATTCTTTCAAGCTGCACTTTGTAATTTTTAGGAACATTCGCCGCATAACGCGCATTTATCCTTTCAAGCCTTGACGGATCTAGTCGCATCTATGACTAACCCCTTGGGGACTTTTCTTGGGCAATAATTTTACCAATCAACTTTCACCGAAGAAAGGAAACGTAATTATGCAAACTATGTATATTATATAAATTCTGTATTCGCGAGTTTTGAGAGTTAGTTGGTGAGTGGAGGATCGTGAAATTATTAAGAGCAAATCTGAGTTTATCAATTGAAGAAGCCTAAGAGAGGATCACTCGACGGTGATTAAATCTGGACAAGGATCGCATTCAAAGCCTCAAATGTAGGAATCAACTTCAAAAAAATACAGGTATCGTGGTCCTTGTTTAAATAGAAGTTTAGCTTATTAGTGCGCGACGTAGTTTATATTGAGCTTGTATAAGTTATTGTGGAATCAGTTGAGAGTCCGTAATATTATCCCCTGGCTAACGGGTCTCACCTTCGCGCTCTACAAACTGATCAAATTTCTTAATTGGATTTTTATTGTGCTTACTTGATATTTTGGCGACAAGAAAATAATTAAAGTGAATGATATCTACTGATTATTCAGTTCTTCCCACACATCTAGCCGGGTCCGAGAGTAGACAAGGGGGATTAGAGGGAAGCAGGAACCGACAAGCAATACATATGTAGCTACACTCTTAAATGTCCAGATATATTCGCCGTATAACATTCATTTATTCTTTCAAACTATACTTTTGAATTTTTAGGTACATCCGCCGTACAACGCGCATCTATCCTTTCAACCTAAACTTTGCAATTTTTAGGTATATTCGCCGTATAACACTCATATATTCTTTCAAGCTACACGTTTTAACTTTTAGGTACATTCACCGCGTATAACGCGTATCTATCCTTTCAATGCAGGCTTTTTAATTTCCAGGTATATTCGCCGTATAACGCTCATGTATTCTTTCAAGCTGCACTTTGTAATTTTTAGATTTATTTGCCGTATAACGCAACCCTCTTTCATACGAAACATTCTGAAATGTACGTATACAATGCTCTTAGGCTTTGAAGTCATTTATTCGAGATTATTCCAGGTTTTTGAAAAAATAGTGTACTTCTAAAAACCCACCTCTTTAAATTCAGTAAGTATGTCATTTTCTTTAAATACAGAGTATTTTTATACATGTAGAAGTCTATTTTTTAAAGGCTCATCTCCTTATTTTTAAAGCTCTTTTTTATACTCAGCGTATAAAGCGCAGCCGTAAATTTCGATCTGATTTTTTGTGTTAAAAGAGTGCATCAAGCACAAGATTTCACGGCAACCACAAATGATTAGTAACTAATCGCAATCCATGCAATTAAAGATTCATTAATTCTCATACAAATGTCAAAATCGTTGATAAATTTGGACGGCTCAAGTAACCATTTGAATAGTTAAGTATCGAAAAGGCAGTCTAATTTTTGTGGAAAGAAATATATATCTTTTCCGAAAAAAATACATGCTACTCAATTTTGTGGATTTCAGAAATTGAAGTAAGTTTTTTTTTCTCTTCTCAATGCATGATAATGAATGGTTTCACATTAGTATCCGGAAGAAAGAAATAATGCGAAATATTTTAGTTGCCAGGGTTATATCTATGTCATTTTCCGACACTATTAAATAATGCTTTTACGTAAACATTTTACAGGTTTCAATCGCCTTCCATGTATTTTTATTACGCTGTTGTGTTTTTTACTAGAGGTGTTAGAAAAAAAATATGATACGTTCCCATAGGTAATAAATCATTAAGCCTCCTTTTTTAGCTGAGAGGGTGAAATAAATATGCATTTAAGGAATTACGCGAAAGAATTTCTTATATTAATCGCAATTTTATGCACAAAACCAAAAAGAAAAAAGATCTGTTTTATGCACATTACGCTAAAAATTTATAAGATAACACTAGAAAAATGTAATACCAATTGAAGGTATAACTCATATATTATGTCAGGTAACAATAACATGGGAACCTATATTCAGCATTATTATTAAAGTATTCATATCTCTATTTGAAGTTATTTTAGTATGAAAATTTACTTATATGAAGAGGAAAAGTGACTCGTTACCTCATCGCAAGTTCTCCAAAATATTAGATTTACAGACTTGAAATTTGGCAGACTTACACCTTTTGTTGAGAGAAGTCCGCTAAAAACATCTTTTGTGAAAATCGACCTCAAAAGAGAGTGGTTACGGTAAAAAGCTTGAAATTTGGTAAACATGTTTTTTTTCCTGTTAAAAACGGGTTTAGCGTAAATCGACTCGCAAAGGGGGTTACGGAGATGTTATAGGTTTAAAAAATTACTTTTTTCAATTATCAGACCGAAATTAACAGACTTGAAATCTGGTTGGCATGCCTCCTTTGTTGAATAGTTACTAATGGTGTTTGGAGAAATCTGCTCTAATGGGGGAAGGGCTACGGGGACTTAAATGATAAATATACGTATACTTTAGAAATTCAAATCCTGTTCTTTTTAAATCAAGAGTGGAGAGTTACAAGAATATTTTTCAAACAATCGAAAGTTTAAATCTAGGATTTAGACAACAATAACTTAAGCAGAATGCACAGTCTTTCTCATCAAATACCTGCCGAACTAGGCGGCTAATGGATAGTAAAGGTTATAAAACCTAATTTTCAAAGCCAATTTTTAAGCATGGTTTCCATGATGTAGGCTTAATTTCATACGCTGCTCTGTTTTCGCTTTTTTCTGCATATAAAATTTCCCCTCTTTTTGCACTTGCTTCATAGTGATACTATTACCGATATTTTTGATGTTTAGGGGATTAAAAGAAAGCGTATACAATTCCCCCCCCCTAAATATGAGCAGACAATGATGCTTAGGATACTCTGAATAATGGAAATAAACTGCAGAATGAGATGAGTCATCGATGCAAGTGACCAGAATGGACGGTTACATTTTTCCTTTCGAAAGGGGTGGAAATTTAATTTCATCATCCAGCAAATGTTTTGCCTTCAATTCTAAGCTGCTCCCAATCATCAGTAGTATAACACTGGAAAAAAGATTGCAGCTCAGATTCGAGTAAATACCGTATACTCTTGTCAACCATGACCCTCTCATCTGAGATAAAAACTTCCAAGAATATTTGTTACCTTTTTCAAGGAGAATCAAGTTGCCTAACAATTTTTAAATCAATATATCTTAAGAATCCACCGTGTATGGCTGTGACTGAAACACAGAGTTTTGGTCAAAAAGCAACAAATAAGTTGTAACGGGTCTATTCGCGAGCCTCCAACTAATCCTCTTGGGGAAAATCTATTTCTGTAAATATTGTTCTATTGAAAACTGTCTCCTGAAAAAGAAGATGAGGTTTATGTAGCTTATATTCAAGCACTAACTTTTAGGTTTGAGAGAGAGGAGGTTAGGAGCTAGATGATAGAAGTTAGTGATTAACGTAAGGCAAAGGAAAGCTAGTCGAAAGGGGCTCGACTATTAATTGCTTAGTATTTAAAGGTTGTTAACTGAAGATTTAGTCAATAAGATATATTTGAATAATAACGACCAGAGGTTGAATAGCTGAAAATGGAATCACGATTATTCAGAATGTATATTACCAAAACGTTCCAAGAGTCCAGGAGAAGGCAAAGTGATTCAATTCATAATTTGATATCTCTTCTACCTCTCTTTTGTTCTAATACTTAATTATAGTTGCATTTCCTAACCTGGGTTGTTGATATTTATTAAAGGATTAATAAATTATACTTGTCTTGATTTTATAACTGATCTTCATTCTAAATCCTACACTTTGATGGATGGAGAGGAAATCCATCACAAAGTGCAACTATAGAAATAAAAATTAAATTTTAAATTGTTTTTTAATCAAAGCTAATTATGGGATTCTTCTTATTTTTTTTTCGTGATTTCATTTTCTAAATGATTTTTTTTCGCTGCTTTACCGATTTTACTTCTCCCCACAATCTCTTTTTCACTCGCAAGTTGTTTTATATAAAAAAATACAAGGGGTGAAGTAAATTCCATTGCTTAGATTTTATATGTGACGAAATTACAATTATTATTATAGTTGCAAATAATAATATTTTATTTCCTGATTACTATCAGAAAAAAAAAGAAACATGTTTTCCGTAAATATTTAAAAAAAAATTTAAAAATCATTTTTCCACAAATAGAGTACAAACATATTCTCATCATCTGTATTTCCTCTACAACAAACTATGCTTTGACTACGGAACATTATTTAAACTAAAAATACGATTATGAAGGTACATATAAGGAGTTATATATCTTTTAGTTTGTCATTATAATCATCACAGGAACCTATCAAAGTATACCACATGCTAGTTTAGACAAACTATGACAACTGCCAACATCATCTGTTACGATGCCACAGAATACAAAAGGATGAAATTCGTCTCAAATAGCTGATATGTTCGCAAAAAGCTTCAACAACAAACTCCGAACAAAAAAAAAATGATAAGAATTGGAAAAACGTTAAATATGAAAGAGACATATGAATATCGTAAATATGCGGTTGAAGATTCAGATCATGAATCGCAAATGAAAAGAAATTTGTTTTTATTCCATCTGGTTTTGAGCATCATAAAAGATTGAGATTTCTGCTTCGGTCTTTCTTCCTTCATAAATGTATTACAGCTTTATATCAAGCATCCATTATTCGGATCCGATGATTTTGAAGGCTTGAAAAGTCCGAAGCTTTTTGCGATAAATGAAATGGCGAAAAATAGAAAAAGAATTAGTTTTTTTATTGCCTCACTTTGAGGACAGAAACGATTTGTTCTTGGGGAAAAAAGTCGTTTTCTGTAATGGAGGAATGACAGAAGTAGAAATGGAAGCTATTTTGGAAATTTAGTTTCTGGAAGTATTTTGTATCTGTAACCATTTTAGGAAAAACTGTCGCTCTTAGATCTACTGTCTGTTCCCATTTTTCAGAGGTTAATAAATATTATTTTTTTATACGAAGGGTACTAGTGCTTAAATTATGCGAAAGCTCTTACTATAATCTTTGAAAAAAAGTTTATTGGTATAGAGAAAAAAGTTAGTTAGCATTGAAATGATTCATTTAACTTTAATACCTTCTCATGAGATTGAAAAATAAAAGCGTTTCATAAGGTTTATTATTCTTCAAGAATCAAATTCGTATTTTAAAAATTTTACCGTAATCTATAAACAGTAAAATACGCTTAACGCGAAAACGTTTAAGACGAAATATAAGTTAACACGAAATACTACAACGGTTCCGATAAACTACTGTGTATTTTCAAGCATTTTTTCTCTTAACACGAAATGAAAATCGCTTTACACGAAAGTTTTATTTTCCGGAGAAGGAAGGATATATTGAAATTGAACCAAAACTCTTAATGAAATTTTTGAGAAAGTTTCTGTATTATTAGACTGTTCTACTGTATCATCGGAAAAATTCGTTTCAGTAGATGATGATAATGCGTGTACAGTCCGAATTATGGCAGATGCAGACCTTCTGAAGTTTTCTGAAAGCTAAAAAAATATCATTTATAAGATTCCGATGTACAAAAATGAAATGCCTAATGCAGCTCCTGTTCCCACGTCATCCGAAATGAAGAACATGAGGAAAAGTATGCGCAGTTATTTAGACGCACATTCTAATGGTGAAATGAATAACAAAATATAGAACAATTTAATGCTAAACAAGTAATATAAAAAAAAAAAACTTAAGTCATTTCCTACTTCGATCAACAAAGAAACATTTTACTTAAGCTGTTTTTTATTAAATAGTTACAATTAATATAAATATGTGTATACATATGAAAGAATCACAAAAGTGGTAAATTAGAAAGCGAATTTCCTTACTATTTTCCAATTTCCTTTTTATACATGGTGTTTGACTATTTGTTTTTTGTTACTATTTATTCGCATTAAATTTCTATTAAAATAATATAGTAAAAAAGAAATCACATTCTCAGAAGTTAGGCCATTTCAGGAGGGATTCGAACTTACGACTTTTGGATTAGAAGTCCAACGCGTTATCTATTGCACTGCAGGGACTCAACGAACAATTTTCCTTTCTATATATGCTCTTGGCCTATTATTTTTGTTTGTTAATACTTATTCATTTTTTAATTTAATTAATGAATTAATATTCGAAAAAACTGTATTAACATCAGATATCATTCATTACACGTTTAAAAAAATGTATCTGAACTTGAATGGATGAATAGAAATTATTTTACTAACTATTGAAAATTTGAACAAGATATACAGGGAGAGTGTGAGCTAATAGTAGGAATTGAAAAAGTGAGTGCAAAGATAAATATGAAGTTATTTTCCAAAAATCTTAAATGCTTTGTTTTTCAAAAAATTTGAGCGTTTTGTATTAAATTTCATCAAGTTCTTGCGAATGATTTTGTTTCATTAATTTTCTTGTAATATATGCATATATACATATATATGTAAATAAAATGTACTCTAATAAACTTAATCTTGTTGTAAAATGTAATTTTCTTTGTAATTCCCTTTAACACAAATTTTTTTTAACACGAAAAACTATTTCTGTCCCCTCACATTATGTTAAGCAATTTTCACTGTATACGTAAATTTCTTTGCGTATTTTGTGGAAATGTTTATGTACTTATTTTATGATTTTTAGAGCAAAATTTGGACTTATCTCAAAACGGAAAAGAGAGAGGAGAGAGGAAAAAAGGGTGTGTGTGTGGTTAAACTTTAAAACCTAATTTAACTCTGCACAAAGACAATTCACATACTGTGCGTATTGTATCGATCGATATTTTTTTCCTTCTATTTTAGAGGTATTTCCTCTTAATATTTAGTATGGATTTTTTGTTCATATACTTAAATAATTAGGAAAGTTACATTATGGCAACTTTTCGTTTTATTTTTTATTTGTTTAATTATACAGCGAAGATCGTTTAACACGAAACTGAGGGGACTGAAATATTTTTTCGTGTAAAAAGAATATTACAAAAAAGAAAACATATCTTGAACAAAGTATTAAGTACACTGCTGGCCACTGTAAATGCAACACCAAGAAAGACAAGAGATAGCACAACAAAATTTATTTTGTAGATAACATGTTGACCAGGTATCAAATGATTAAATTTATAGACTTCTGTGAAGTGTGGTTCCTGCCAGAATCAGTAGCCAGAGTAGCCGCCATTGTTGGAGATCCCCACTGCCACACGCCTCGGCATTGATTCAAAGAGATTTTGGATGTGTTCTTGGGGTACAGCAGACCAAGAAGCTTCCACACGTTGCCAAAAATGATCTGGTGTGGCAGCTGGGGGTGTTATCTGGGTCAATCGTTGAGCAACCACGGACCACATGTTTTCTATCTGCGAAAGATCCGGAGAGCGAGGCGGCCAGGGAAGCAATTCAATCTGGTGATTGACGAAGAACCTTTGGACAATGCGTGCCACGTGTGGTCACGCATTATCCCATTGAAATATGGCTGTGGTCAAGTACTGTAGGTAAGGAAGGACAACTGGCTCCAACACCTCGGAGATGTAGCGCTGGCTGCTTAAAGTACCGGCAATGAGGAGTGCGAGAGTGATATCCAATACCACCCCATAACATAATACCCGGTGCAGGACCAGTGTGGCGGTGCATAACGCAGCTGTTCAGCATCCTCTCTCCACGGTGTCTCCAGACTCGAATCCAACCATCGTGGTGTTGCAGACAAATGCGTGACTCATCAGTAAAGACAACTTCATTCTGTTCTGCCGCCCACATCCTTCTTTCATCGCATCATTGGCGGTGGAGACGTCTGTGGTTCTGCGTCAAGGGTAGACCAAGCAATGGACGTCTTGCGGACAGACCACTCTGCTGTAAACGGCGTCGAATGGTACGCGCAGACACTGAATGATGCGTTACCGATTCAATGTGCTGTGCTATGGTTCGTGATGTGACTAAGAGATCTGTCACTGCCATGCGCACAATTTGCCTGTTGTCACGTGAAGTGGTGCACTGAGGTGGATGCGATCGACCACGTCGGTCCGTCGTACTCTCCTGCATCCAGCGGTCACATAACCGCATTACAGTTTTTTGGTTTCGTCCAACACGACTACCGATTTCCCTGAAACATAATCCACAATTTCGGTAGGCCACTCTATCCTTCCTCTGTCGAACTCGGATATTTGATTAAAATCTGATCGCTGTTTTCTACGAGACATAACTGATCGTTTTTTGAAAAAACCACAAGAAAAACACAATTGCCGAACTTGAAATCGTCGAAATCTCCAAGCCTTAAATAGTGCTTTGAGGTGGTGCCACAGGCGTGCGTGATGTGCGTCTGCGCTGAAATTCTAATCATTTGCATATCTCACCTCCGGTAATGCATGTTGTAAATTTCATTTTATTTGCGTGCTTCCTTCAGGGTTTTGCAATTACGGTGGCCAGCAGTGTATATTAGAATACACATCTTATTTATATATAGATTTGTATATATGCATACATTTAATAAAATGAATGAAAGAAAAACATTTACAAGAACTTAATTAAATTTAATACAAAGTTTTCAAGTTTTTTTAAAAAACAAAACATTTATTGGATTTTTGGAAAATAATCTCATTAACTTTTTTTGTGTTGTCTTTTTTTTAACATCAAATTGCCAACAAATTGTTTGATGTCGTCCATTTTCTAATTCATTTCACCATTAGAATGTGGGTCTAAATACTTCTATAATTCATACTTTTTATAATGTTTCTCATTTAGGACGACGTGGGAACAGGAGCTGAATTTCAGTAATAGAATTTCACCTTCGTCGTCGGAATCAGCATCGATGATATTGTTTTAGCTTTGAACAAACTCCCAAAATGTCTTTGTCTGCCATAATTCGGGATGTACACACATCATCATCATCTACTGCAACGAATTCTTCCGATAATGCATTAGAACCAGTCCAATAATACTGAAATTCTATCAAACTTTTCATTAAATGTCGGTTCTGCTTTAATATCCTCCTTCTTCATCTTTTCGTGTGAAGCGATTTTCGTTTCATGTTTTGAGGGGAAAAAGTGCGTGAAAATGCATAGTAGTGTGTCGAGACCGTTGCATTATTTCGTGTTAACCGATATTTCGTCTTAAGCCAATGCTTCTACAACTTTCAATATTTGTGGCCCAATTTTCAATCGTAATTTTAATTGCGCCCCTCCCCCATACAATAACAATGCACTGAAAGCAATAATAATGTACTTTGACACTAAAGCTACCATGCGACATTTATTATGAACCACACAAATTATCAAGATAGGTATTAAATTTTGTTTATGCTTCCTTTAAAGTAATAGATATTTTAGTAAGTTACTTTTAAGTAATAGATATTTTTAGTAAGTTACTTTTAATAATAGATATTTTTATAATTCTTTTAAGTATAGTTTTTTTTTACTTTTTAAATAATAGATATTTTTAGTATTTTTAGTATATTTTTAGTAAGTTAACTTTTAAGTAGAAGATATTTTTAGTAAGTTAACTTTTAAGTAGAAGATATTTTTATAAGTTACTTTTAAGTAATAGATATTTTTAGTAAGTTAACTTTTAAGTAGTAGTATTTTTAGTATTACTTTTAATTATTTTTTTAAGTTACTTTTAATAATAGATATTTTTATGTTACTTTTAAGTAATAGATATTTTAGTAAGTTACTTTTAAGTAATAGATATTTTTAGTAAGTTAACTTTTAAGTAGAAGATATTTTTAGTAAGTTACTTTTAAGTAATAGATATTTTTAGTAAGTTAACTTTTAAGTAATAGATATTTTTAGTAAGTTATTTTAGTAGTATTTTTAGTAAGTTACTTTTAAGTAATAGATATTTTTAGTAAGTTACTTTTAAGTAATAGATATTTTTAGTAAGTTACTTTTAAGTAATAGATATTTTTAGTAAGTTGCTTTTTTAAATAATAGATATTTTTAGTAAGTTACTTTTAAGTAATAAGAAAAGTTTTATGTTACATTTCCTTTTTAATTTTTAAATTGGAACATATTACAATGAAAGTGCAACATGTGTTTTTATTATGTCAGAATATATTTTGTTTTTTACTTCCTTTCAGTAAATTAATAATTTTTTTAAGTCTTTTATTTTCGACTTTTTGATATGCCTGCGCCTGCCTGGTAGAGTTATCACGCCCAATAGGAAGTGCGCCCCATAGTTTGAGAAACTGTCTTAAGCGATTTCGCGTTAATCGATTTCACTTTATGTAATATTAGAATCAATTTGCACATCTACACCCGAAAAAGTATCATTCATGAATAACGCTCCGTGTTTTCTTCCTACGATGCATTAACAATCGGTCAACGCTCTATTTTTTAAGACGCTAATTAGCAAATCGCCTAAAATACTTCAGATACGGATAATTCTACTGAACCAAAGAAAGTGAAGTTAGATACGATAGTGAGAGTGACGAGTGAATCTATGACATAGTAACTGTTTGAAAAACGGAAGTTAGATTTGTATCTCAATAGATCGTTGACATTTTGGCATCAGTCAAAGCGATTGTTTATAAGATTTATCTGATGAAATTTCAATGAGTTTGTAATAAAAAAATTACTGCTTGAGAGAGTCGAACATAATAATTAAAGTCTTGTTAAGTCTTTTAATAACTAACGATGAAAAACTTATTTTTATAATTTTCCACTCATTATATATTGGAGTATTTTAACTTTATATTTAAATCATTTCCTTCCTCACAGTGGTTCCACAGCTTAGGGTGGTTCATGACCTTTTCAAGAAGCCTTTTCCAGGCCAGCCTTTTTCCTTCTAGTGTTCTAAAATTCTTAGTACTCAAAACTAGGAGACCTTTTTTCTAGGCCATCAATCCATCTATTTGGCCTGCCTTTTCTTCGTGGTGTGCCAATTGGTTGAGCAATGAAGACTTTTTTAGTGGTGCAGTCTTGGTTCGTTCTGACAACGTGGCTTTCTCATTTAATTTGTTGTATTTTGATGAAGTTAACAATGTCAGATTCATTTTATGATTGACAGAGCTCTAAATTTGATCTCCTTCGCCACGTTCCCTTTTCCTGAATTCCACCACAAATAAATCTTAAAATCTTCCTTTCGTAGATAATTATGTTCTCATCTGCTCGAGACATGAACGAAGTTCCACATGTGCATAAGTTAATACTGATCCTTAAAAGACTTTTATACAATAGAACCTTTGTTTTTCCTTTGATATTCGATTTCATATACTTTCGTATTCCATTAAGATATCTATTAGCCTTAGTAATTCTCTTTTGGATTTCAGTAGTATAATCGTTTCTAATGTTCATTTCCGAGCCTAAATAAGTGAAACTGTCAACACTTCAAAATTATACTCTTCAATTTTAAAGTGGGAATTGTTGAAACATGATTTAGTGCAATGTATGTACTTGTTCTTATTCTCGTTGATTTTCAGTCCGATCTCAAGGTCTTCTTTCTCTGAAGACAAGAAGGCTTGTCTTAGTGCGGTGAGTGTTCGAGCGATGATATCCATTTTATCAGCAAAAGCCAACAAATGTATTGATCTATTAAAGACATTTCCTCTGGAATTGCTATCGGAATCTCTCACCACTTTTTCTAATGCTAGATTAAAGAGAAGACACGCTAGTAAATCTCCTTGTCGACCACTATTTTTTATTTCCAATGGGTCCGAAAGATCTTTCTGCACCTTGACCCCATGATCTTTGTTTCACTTAATGTCAGCCCCATCAACCTTAATAACTTATTAAGGTATCCGACTGGTTGTGACAACTTTTTTTTTTAAAAAATGGAGGTTTGGGGATTTTTGTTATTTTTAGATTTGTTTAGTACATTTTGAGAAAAGTAGGCTAAAATTAAGAACAGAAAAATAAATTATTATTACTAAAATGGGAAAAAATAGTGAAAAATTTACAAAAAGTAGCATAAACGCGGCCCATTCTGTACCAAAGGTTTATAAACAAATTTTCAATTTTTTTCAGTTTAATGTGTTGCTATGTGATTCATTTTTGAAATAACCTTCAGGATAAGAGATATTTTAGCTTTTACAAAAATTAGAGCACTTTATCTCAGTTATTATACGAAATTGCTTAAAAAAAACAGTGATTATATTAACATAAGGGACTTTAAATTTTGTATTAAAACAGTGATTGATAAATTTAAGGGCTAAAACAATTCTATTATACAGAACTTACATAAAAAATTTCAGTTGATTTCTTCAAAACTTTTTTAGCAATCGCTGGCCCCGTTTGAGTATTTTTTTAAAAAAACACATTTCGAGTAAAACGCGTTTTAAGGTATGATATCTTGCTTAAAGTAATGACATCTGCTTTTACTAAAAAACTTGTAGTTTTTGTTCTAGTGAACGGAAAATAATAACAGTATTTTTATAAAACTAAAAAGATGGCGTTTAAAATAAAATCATAAAAAATATTTGTGAATTTTTGGCAAAATTCACAATTTTAGGGTGGTCGGATACCTTAAGTGATATTTAAATCATGTAATATAATAAATATTTAAATAAATAAATAGTAATTTAATCTTTTTAACTCAATTTTTACGTAAGTGTAAGCACAAATAATACAGTTAAATATTTTTTGTAACGATTTAAAAAAAATTATAATAACCTGAATCTTTTATAGGAAAAAATGTGTTTGGTTAGTTATTTTTCTTGGATCATTCTTATATGAACGTGATGCATTTTAATTAATTAATGTAGAGTAACACAAGAAAATTAAAACTGAATTGCTGTATATGTACAACTTATTTTATACAAGCTATTCACTACTTAAAAATTACAAAATAAGCTGAGAATTATTTCTGTTATGTAATAAACTTAACTGAGAGATTTTATACATACATTAATCACATGAAGAGTAGGTTTTTATAAAATATTAATATTTATAATCAGCTTATGTGAATATTAGAGACATCCAATACCGCTAAGATAAATAAAATATAGTTAAGATTTTTTTTTTTTGAATCAACGTAGTTAATAGCTAAATTTTTTTAGAAAAAGTTCTATAATCCTATGAAATTTTTTTTTTAAATTTCGAAATCTTTCAAAATTTTAAAAATTATTACATGAATAATCAATAATTATATAAAATAATAATCTCAGAACGTTCCGAAATATAATTTTTTTCTCGTAAAAATTTATTACCATATGAACGAAGCAATTTATTTTTTGACTCTTCTATAATAATGATTTACCTTTAATTGGAATTTGAATAGACTGTAAATGAACGACATACTATTAATTCTAACTCATTTTAACCAGAAAAAAAGTTTCTTTACTATACGATTGCATACAAAGAAAGCAGTAATTTATTTCTAAAAGAACAAAAGATAATTGTAAATTTTTATCCTTTTAATGCCTTTATTTAATGAAAGTGAAAATAGTATTTCGTTTCCAAATTATAGAATATTTTTTTACTTCTAATGACAGATTATGAACAGTCACATCAGAGAACAAGTATAAAGAAAACAGAATTTAAAAAAAGGCTGAAACAGACTTCATTAATCTAACACATCTCTAACCTCCCAGTAACGCTCGGCGAGAAACGTCTTGTACAGAGCAGGACAATATAAAAGATGTGTGGTGTCCATGACCTCTCCAGAGCTGCACAGAGTACATATCGGGGAAGGAACAACTTTGAGTCTTTTTTCAATGCTTCTCAAACTTTCTGTACTTGCGACCCAATATTCAACCATAATTTTTCACATCGCCCCCCCCCCTCCATTCAAATAACAATGTTTTGAATTCCATAATTACTTTGACACTAAAACTACAAATATGACTATTTCCTAACTGCCACCGGCTATATAAACATCTTGCTCAGTCAAAGCGTTAACTGCGAATCACGTATACACACTCAAGAGCCAAAACATAAGAGCACCTGTCAATAACGAGTTGGCCCACCTTTTTCGCGCTACACAGCTTCATCCCGCCTTGGCATGGATGCCACAAGTCCTTGGTAGATGGCCGGAGACAGATTGTACCAGATGCTTAAGCAACGGTCACGCAAATCCAAGATATTGCGAATTGGGGGTCTTTGAACTCTGAACTGCCTTTCAATGACATCACAGATGTGTTATATCGGATTGGGATCCGGTGTGTTAAGCCACCAGAACATTAACTGGAATTCAGCATCATGTTCCTGGAACCACTCCAACACAATTTTAGCCTTGTGACACGGGGCGTTGTCCTGTTGGAACATTCTATTCCCAGCTGGAAAAACAGAGACCATCTAAGGGTGTAACTGGTCCGCAATGATGTTCAGATACCATGTAGCATTCCTGGTCCACGGCGTATCCCGAAACAGCCATCGGCATGATGAATGACAAACCATGATTCATCTGAGCAGGCAACTCTCTCCCACTGATCCATGGACCAGTCGCGATGTTCCCGGGCCAGCGGAGGCGCAGTTGGTGATGACGCTTGGTCAGCAAAGGCACACGAGTGGGACGTTTGCTGCGTAGCCACATATCCAACAGTTTCCGCTGAACAGTGTGCTCTGATACTATTCTACTTGGCTCTGTATTGTATTGGGCTGTCAGCTGAGCCACTGTTTGGCTCCGGTTTTGCTTCACCATGCAAGACAGTCTCCGACGACCTTTTTCTTTGATAGAGTGTGGACGTCCAGCACCATGTCGTCTACTGCTGGTTTCACCGTCATTCATCCACTTTGCATGAGTACTAACAACTGTAGATCGCGAATATCCCACGAGTCGTGCAGTTTCGGAAATACTTATTCCGAGCCTTCGAGCCATTACAATCTGCCCTCTATCAAAGTCGCTTAGATCCTCAGCCTTTCCCATCACACACAGAAGTAAGTATATAAAAAAGAATGATTCTTCAGACTCTCTAGCAGCAGTTAAATACCACTTCCACCTGATCACGTGCCCTCTACGTCATCCAGGCGAGTTCATTGCAAAATGTAGAGGTGGTCATAATGTTTTGGCTATTGAGTGATTATATATAATGTCTTTCCGAAATACAATCATTTCTGTGCGCCGTTATCCATAAAATTATTCTGAAGGCTTTGGAATGCAATAAAAGGCCCTTGACGGTGTTTACGAACGATTTACCTATTTCAGAGGATTTCCTTATTTATTCCTTTTCTTCCTTCCACCCAATACATCACATACGCTCGCCTACGTGGAAAACAGTGGTATTAGGGAGAGAATCGCGTACCTTTAAATCGGCAGTTAAGGGATTAATTGTAAACCGTACGAATTATCGGGATAAGTGTTAGTTTTTGTATAGTTTTATATATGACAAGCCCTTGGGGTCACTGGTAATTATTCAACTTGTTTTAACTTGGTATTGTTAAATTAATTATAAAATACATTGTTCAGTACTGATAAATTTATAAGTTATATCAGTGTTGATTTTATTTTTTATTATCTCGAAATATATTTGTTTGTTTACTTTCAGTAAATTAAAAATTTGTTAAATAATCTTTTATTTTTGATTTTTCAATATGCTCGCGACCCCCTCGTAGAATTATCACGTCCCCTTAGGGAGGCATGCCCCACAGTTTGAGAAACTCTGCTCTATACAGGTGGTTTGGCAGGCAGTCATGTCCAGTTGCTAGGCGGAATTCATTGACTAATCTATGCCTTGGGCCATTAAGCAAATTTAGGATAGCAATCTTCCAAAACTTATGGAAAATGAGCATGGGATTTGAGAGATCTTTTAATAATATTTTTAACGGAATGGAAGAATATAGGACAAGAAATTTTCTGCATGATATTAACACCAGGAGCCAGTAAGTCAGCTTTATAAGTATAGAATGTATAAATAATGAAATTGCTCATTTAATTTAGAAAAGTTGATTTGTTGGGTTGTTAGGTTTTAAAAGGAACGAGTGTATTCATTATAGAAATGATGATTAACTAGTAAGAAAAATTTCATGAGTGGATATATACACTGCAATGTTTAAAGTCATGGGCTACCTCTGTAATGTCCTAGAGTTGCCAATTGATTACTCTTGATTGATTTTTTAATAGTTTATTGGGTCACGATCACACAACATAAAAGTATTTTACACTTTATACACATTTTATGTAATAATCATAATATTTCCCGAATTTGTTGACACTTTTAGAGAAAATAAAGCAAATTATTGGCTAGGGTGACATCCAACACAGCTGCCATCCGGCAGATACAAAAACCTTCATGGGAAAACTCCCTGATGGAGCTCACAGATAGCTCTTCGACAGACAATCATTGAAATTATCTCCTCACAAAGCTCGCTGGTGGAGTTTGTCGTCATCTGTCGTCGCGAGACAATCACCAGAAACCAAATATCCACACTAAGCTCGCTGGTGGAGCTAAACGACCTCTATTGTCGAGAGGTAAACACCGAATCTCTCTGGCGTGACACTCGCGCAGGCTCAGTCCCCGGATCAGTCCATGTTGCCACCTAGAGTTTCAGAAAGGGTCTAGAGTTCGTTACCCTCCAATGACATCTTAAGACTTCTTGAAGTCCTGAGTCCCTATACAAAAGAGGAATCTCCCCCTTCCGACCCCTTGGAGTAGCAGCGGTCTTCAAATTGTGTTCCACGGAACCCCGGAATTCCATGAAGCATACCCAGGGGTTCGAAGAGTTACAAATTTGAAAAGAAAACTATAAATGTGTATGCCACAAACAGATTCATGTTCTCTATGGAGTTTTTGTGACCACAATTATTTAAATACGTGTTACCCAAAACAAGTCCTATAGGGGAGAGAGATTTAAAGAGCTACTGGAATATAACCGGACAGCCTATTTTTATTAATAATTTCATTCAACTTTAAAAAATGCAATAAATAAATGTTAAGCATTTTTTCTTTATGTCAGTGCTTCTCAAACTGCGCCCCCCCCAAGGGGCCTGATAACCCTAGGAGGGGACGCGAGCATATTGAAAAGCCGTAAACAAAAGATCATTTAAAAAACTATTAATTTATTGAAAGAAAAAAAAGCAAAATAAACTCTTAAATAATGAAAAAAAATTAAAAAACATTTAAACTGATATAATATACTTATAAATGATTCAGTGCTGTACAATGTATTTTATAATCAATTTAATAAATTAAATGTAAAAAAACTTTTTTAAGAACAAGCTTTTATTTAAACGCGCTAAAAAGAATAAAATAAAATTTTCCTTTAAAACTTTTTTTACTATCAACTTATAACGTCATTACACAATTTATATGATATAAAAGCTTGTCGCAATATTTAAGTACTCATAATTACTTAGTTTGAATTTTTAAAAACCAAAATCAATCAGGTCAAGTTATTTATTTTGCTTGTTTATCTACACAGGTAAATCTCGCGACAAGCTTTTATATCATATAAATTGTGTAATGACGTTATAAGTTGATAGTAAAAAAGGTTTTAAAGGAAAAGTTTATTTTATTCTTTTTAGCGCGTTTAAATAAAAGCTTGTTCCTAAAAAAGTTTTTTTACATTTAATTTATTTTTTACTTTTTAGTTATCGCTGGACAGGTTTCTCAGCCTGTTCAACTCATTGAACGCTGGTTCGCCATCCCTGGTTTAGCTGAATTAATTCTCGCAAAATGGTATTAGACTAAAAACACAATTTTTTTAAATCCGTAATTTTTAAGCAATTTTTTCAATCTTCATGCAGATTTTGGCTAACATTGTTCTACACACGAAAAAAAAAGGTTTAGTGAGATTATCTTCATAAATGACAAAGTTATTAAATGTTTAATTAAAATTTTGACTATTTTGAAAAACTTAAAGAATATATTATTTATTTGAAATATTTTGAAGATAAGGGATGTATTTCTCTAACATATTAGAAGAAAATTTTAATTGTTTATTAAAAACTTCAAAAGGCATTTAAATATTTGTATTAATCAATAAAATGCTTAAGACTAAAAACGCATTTTGTAATCAAAAAAGAAAGTTTTATCAAATAATGATAAATTTTTTGCTGGACATTGAATATCTTCTACGTAAGAATCTATTTTTTTTTAATTGCTCAGATCATCTTTAGAAACTTGATTTTGAAAAAATCAATAATTAAATTCAAATAAAATTAACAGATTCTATTTGTAATTAAATTTAAGGACACATGTCGTAGTGTGTGTTTAGATTACTGGTGATAAAATGAGGTATATTTAAATTACTCGTAGGCTTAAAATTAGAAAATTTCTTTAAAAAATTACTTCATTTTATTGTAAAATTAATTTTTTAATCGAAAATATATTGCATTTCTAGATAATATTCTTATTGTTTTCCTAGCGGATTCATTTTTGATGGGTAAGATACATTAAAAAATGATCTTTCCGATTCTGTAATTATTTTTTGTCTGAGTTTCATAGATTAAAGTTAGATAAATTATTTAAAGAATTTCTTCAATACTCCATCTCAGTTTAACTTGGCAGCGTTGAGAAAGGTATACAATGTACCAATCTACTTGAAAAATAGCTCTACTTTTTTGTTTTGAATTTAAATCCAAGGAAATAGATAGAAATTTGTAAAAACATTGCATACGTTGTAGAAATTAGATTGTTTTTTACGTTGTAGAAATGTAATTATTTTTTAGACAAAGTTAATTAATACTGTCAATAGCGCAACGTTATGAAATTCCAGTTTGGCTGAAAACCGATTTTCGACGCCAAATTTTGTCATTGTTGTAACAATAAAATTATTACAACAATGCAGATATATCCAAGTTGGCGCCCAAAACTAGTTTAACGTTTTTAATTAATATCTTTTTAATTAATTGCAATATCGGAATATAAATAGTCAAAACATGCATTGTCATCCAAACTAAACGTGTATACAAAATTTCAGCTCAATGGGAGGAAGATATCAGCTTCAAAATTGAGTTGCAAGATTCCACCCGAACAAATTACATACATACATACATACATACATACATACATACATACATTGTAAGTTAAATAAAAGCTTTTAATTAAAATACTAACTTACGAACAATTTTAATAGTTACCATGACCCCATGCGCAAGTCATATATAAAATTATATGAAAAAATTGACACTTATCTTGATAATTTGTACGATTTATAATGAATCCTTTAACTGCCGAATAACAGTTACGCGATTCACTCCCTAATGCCATCGTTTTGCACGTATACACACGTATGTGGTTCCCGAATTGCCAACGTTTAACACGAAGGTACGCGCATTGGGTGTATGGAGGGTGTAGAAAAGGAATAAATTATCAAATATTCTGAAATAAGTAAATCCTTCGCAAACACACACTGTCAAGGTCATTTTATTTCATTCCAAAACCTATGTAATAACTTTATGGATAGCAGTGCTCAGAAAAATCACACTTCGGAAAGACATATATATATACGTCCGGGGCAATTTACGCATGACTGATCGAAACGTTTATATACGATGGCGGTATTTAAGAGATTAAAGTCGTATTTTAACTTAAGCATCAAAGTATCATATTTGCGAAATCAATGCATTAATATTGTATGGAGGGGGCCGTGATGAAATTCGTGATTGAATATTGGGTCGCAAGTCTGAAAGTTTGAGAAGCACTGACAGCGTTTCTCAAACTCTGAGGCGCACCTCCCTAGGGGGACGTGATATCCCTACGAGGGAAGCGATCATATCGAAAAGTCAAAAATAAAATATTTCAAAAAATTACAAATTTTCCGAAAGGAAGCAAAACAAAATATACATTCGGATATAATGAAAACAGACTGCATAATGTAATTGATGATTACTCTCACAATACTAAGTTTACAAGTTAAATAATTACTAGTGATTCACATAGGCACGTCATATACAAAATTTAATACCTATCTTGATAATTTATACGGTTTATGATTAAAATCGTATTGCTGTAGCTTTAATGTCAAAGTGCATTGTTATTGCATTCATTATATTCTTATTGTGTTTAGGGGGGGGGCGATGAAAATTATGGATGAAAATTAGGTCGCAAACATTGAAAGTTTGAGAACCACTGCTTTAAAATATACACTGCTGGCCACCGTAAATGCAACATCCTGAAGGAAGCATGCAAATAAAATGAAATTTGCAACATGCATTAGCGGAGGTGAGATATGCAATTATTAGAATTTCAGCGCAGACACACACCACGCACGCCTGTGGCGCCACCACAAAGCGCTATTTAAGGCTTAGGAGATTTCGACGATTTCAAGTTCGGCAATTGTGTTTTTCTTGTGGTTTTTTCAAAAAACCATCAGTTATGTCTCGTAGAAAACAGCGATCAGCTTTTGATCAAGTATCCGAGTTCGACAGAGGAAGAATAGTGGTCTACCGAGATTGTGGATTACCTTTCAGGGAAATCGGTAGTCATGTTGGAAGAAACCAAACAACTGGAATGTGGATATGTGGCCGTTGGATGCAGGAGGGTACGACGGACCGACGTGGTCGATCGCATCCACCTCAGTGCAACACTTCACGTGAGGACAGGCAAATTGTGCGCGTGGCAGTGACGGATCGCTCAGTCACATCACGAATCATAGCACAGCACATTGAGTCTGCAACGTATCATTCAGTGTCGGCGCGTACCATTCAATGCCGTTTACAGCTGAGTGGTCTGTCCGCAAGACGTCCATTGCTTGGTCTACTCTTGGCGCAGAACCCCAGACGTCTCCAACGCCAATGGTGCGATGAAGGAAAGATGCGGGCGGCAAAATGGAATGAAGTTGTCTTTACTGACGAGTCATGCATCTGTCTGCAACACCACGATGGTCGGATTCGAGTCTGGAGACATCGGGGAGAGAGGACGCTGAACAGCTGAGATATGCCCCTCCACACTGGTCCTGCACCGGGAATTATGGTATGGGGCGGTATTGGATATCACTCCCGCACTCCTCTAGTACGCATTGCCGGTACTTTAAACTGCCAGCGCTACATCTCCGAGATGTTGGAGCCAGTTGTCCTTCCTTACCTTCAGGGCTTGGCCACAGCCATATTTCAACAGGATAATGCGGGATTACACTTGGCTCGCATTGTCCAAAGAAGTTCTTCGTAAATCACCAGATTGAATTGCTTCCCTTGATGGCTCGCTCTCTGGATCTTTCGCCGATAGAAAACATGTGGTCCATGGTTGCTCAACGATTGACCCAGATTACACCCCCAGGTGCTACACCAGATCAACTTTGGCAACGTGTGGAAGCTGCTTGGTTTTCTGTACCCCAAGAACACATCCAAAGTCTCTTTGAATCAATGCCGAGGCGTGTGGCAGCGGTGATCTCCAACAATGGTGGCTAATCTGGCTACTGATTCTGGCAGGAACCACACTTCACAGAAGTCTATAAATTTAATCATTTGATACTTGGTCAGCATGTTATCTGCAAAATAAATTTTGTTATGCTATCTCTTGTCTTTCTTGGTGTTGCATTTACGGTGGCCAGCAGTGTATATATTTTTAAGGAAGGTGCGTGCTTGTAAGGATTTCCCTGGAAACACCTTATAGTTTTAAGAGTTCCATGAGTTGTTAAAGTTTGAAGAACCCTGTGGTATATAGCATACTTTGTCAAATATTCGTACAAACGGCAATCCTTAACAAATACGATTCCTTAACGACTTAAAATATTACAAATTTAATCACTAACCAATTCAACTGACTGACGCCTTTCGACCAAATAAATAAAGATGTTGAATGGTGGTAGGCCTAAGCCTTGGCACGAATGACGGACATGACATCATAATGCAATCTCGTCACTGTTTCCAGTTGGAATATAATTAACAATTTTCAGTTTTTCGGAAAAAAGGTACAGGAATAACATTTAATTATTCAAATTGCTCGAATCATGATCTTAATGACGCAAAGTCGAGAACGAGACGAATGCCATCTCGAAGCCAAGGCCCTGGGCCCTGACACAGTTGACCCATGCCTTAAAACGTCCCTGTTTAGAAAGCCAAATCAATCCTTGCAATTGTCCAGCATGTATCTAAAATCAACTGCAAATTCATTTGAGCCATTGACATGATGCTCTGTGAACTTAGCAAATGCCATCGTTATTTGCTTACACGAAGCGCATGAATGGCTGCAAATATGTTCTCCCCCATGTAGCTGAATTTAACGGTTTGTTGTCAATTGATTGATGTGTTCAGTTTGATAAAAGGACTAAATTCATGCTATGTATAATAATCCCAAACCAGGAAGAGAAACATTACACAGCCTCTGTTCAAAAATTTTGGTACCTGTAATTTTCTTTGTCTTGTCTTCAAAATGTGTAACTAGCTGCAGCTCGTCTTTTGTCTTTGTTTTTGTTGTGTCGTCCATTATCTGTTTTGTGTCAGAAATTTCTAAAAATTTTGGTATTGCTAAATTTTTTATTAAATTTCATTAAGTTCTTCTAAATGTTTTTGTTTCAATGATCTTCATCAAAAACATGCAGTATACATATCTTCGGGGGGATGATAAGAAAAAGAAGTTACAAGCCCCGCAGCATTTGAATACAACATATTGTAGAGAAATTTTGTTTCCCCAGAGTGGAGACAGATGGCGCTACTTGTACTTGGTGCTTGTTGGTTGGTACTGAAAGTTCTCAGGTGGTTCAAGACGATTGAAATGGCAAGACGCTTAGGAAATTTGTCTCGTTTGGAACTGCGTGCCGTGAATCGATTTTTATGGGCAAAGAATGTGTCCGCTTCTGCCATTCACAGTCAAATCATGGAAATTTATGGTAGAGAAGCAATGAGCAGACAGCATGTAGCGGAATGGTGTCACTCTTTTCAATCAGGCAGGCAGGATGTCGAAAACAGCAATATGCCAGGGAGCGGCCGGCCAAGTTCTTCAACGGCAGAAATCAACACGGCACGAATTGAAGAAATTATTCAAAATGATCGACGGGTAACTGCGTGAAATCTCGTCAGAGCTGGGCTGAGCATATGGTAGCGTGCAGCATATAGTTTTTGATGTGCTGCGACATTCCAAGACAGTGCTGTGAATACATCCACCGAGACCTGGCTCAATGGACAGAGACCTGATTTCTACCAAAATGGGTTAAACAAGTTGGTTCTGCGTTCTGATAAATGCCTAAATGGACTTGGTGTTTATGTCGAAATGTATAGACACGCATGTCTCTTAGTAGCCTTTTGTATTTTCTGCCTATTGTTGATAACTATTTCTTTATTCGACTTGAGAGCTTTTTTTTTTCCTGATCACCCTTGTGTGTAAATAAAATGTACTCAAACTTCATTTTGTTGAATATATGTTTTTTTTTAATATCCTTTAACACGCGCGAAAAATATTTCAGTCCCCCTCAGTTTCGCGTTAAACGATTTTCACAGTGTATATAACATTGTTAATATATTTCCAATTTTTTTGAATAATTTTTATACTTAATTATTACAAGGAAGTGTATACTAAAAACAATGGAAAAATTAGATTTAATTAAAGTAAGAGTTGGACTTTTCAAGCAACAATGTTTTAAACATGTCAGAGAATGTAAACCCTTTTCAGAAATTAAAATTTACTAATATTTCTTTTCTTTCTTTCTTTTTAAATGAAAAACAGTAAGGCAAAAATGTGTACCATGTGCAAATTGTTTTTACCGTACTATAAAATAAATTAGCTCATACAATTATTTTTCTACATGTTCACTCAAAACACAGTTCAATTTATAAATCAAAAATTTAATCATGAATATTTCTAGTTTTCAAAAATAACAAGAATTGTATTCAAAATAATTTTAAATCTTTCACATATATAGTGAAATACGTTTAAAGCGAAAACGCTTTAGACAAAATATCAGTCAACACGAAATGATACAACTATCCCGTCCAACTACTATGTTTTCATACATTTTTTTCTCATGACACGAAATGAAAATCGCTTACCACGAAAAGATTTCCCTTCTGTGAATGAAGAAAATACAGAAATCACCAGCTATGTCGGCTAAGTTCAAAACGGGTGTGAAATGAAAAAGAGGTGATTTCACATGTTTCATAGAAGAGGAGGTAAACTTTTCTTTGAAATAGAAAAGTTTACCTCAGGAATAGTCTGTGACACGAGCTCTCTAATTTTGTTTATCTAAGCTACTTTCACCCTCCGTCCCTGCATATGCCACTCAAAACCATCTCATTTCTCATAAATTGTCTTTGAAATTCAATGTCGAGTACATTGCGTGGGGGAAAAAATCAATGAATTTGGTCCGCATTATATATTTTTTTCTATTTAAGAAGAAATTTTTTGCGAGCATAATGATAAAGAGCTGAGGGGGAAAGCAGATATTTATTTCGCTTAAAATGAAAATGGAGCTTCTTAAGGTTCTCTATCAAAAACAGAAGGTTAAAACGGAAATCTGTAAATATTTTGGTATTTCTAACTCTACTTTATCAACAATGATTAAAACAAGTAATATTAAATAAAAAAATTTTTAGTCAATTCCTACTTAGAACTCCTACTACCAACAAAGAAAACTTTTATTTTTATTAATTAATTTTGATTAATGAATTAATATTTAAAAAAATGTGTTAACATCGTGTCATTCATTACAAGTTTAAAAAAATATGTTTGAACTTGAGTGGCGCCATCTGTTGTAGTTAGCTGTAACTTCCATCAAAAATAACGCAGAAAAAATTTAAAATTAAGAAATAAAATTGAATTAATGAATTATTATTTTTAAAAAAACTGTATTAACGTCAAAGATCGTTCCCTACAACTTTTAAAAAATATATTTGAACTTCAGTAGATGATTAAAAAGTATTTTATTAACCATTGAAAATTTGAACAAGATATATAGAAATATATATATAGGGAGTGTGTGCGTGAACAAAAAGTAGGAATTGAAAAAGAGAGGATGTTACGCAAATGTTTGAAAGGTTTTTATTAAATACATGCACATACATATATCTCTGTAAATAAAATGTACTCTAATAAACTTAATTTTTTGTATATTTGTTACCATTAAATTCTCTTAACATGAAAAAATATTTTAGTCCCTTCAGTTTATGTTAAATGGTTTTCACAATATTCTTAATATTAATTTCGTGATATTCTTAATGTTATACTTAATGTGATATATTAGTCGGTTTAAATAATTACGTCTGTAATCATTTTTACAATAATAATGTTCAAATTTCCAAGATGAGAAAATTAATTTCTAAAAAGCCACATATTTTACAATTTCACAGACTACGAACATGAAGATATTTCATCACGGCTTCCAGACAATGCAAGAAAAAAAATTGTTTGGCATTAATTTTCGAGGGTAAGAGAAAAATGGAAATGTTTTGGCCTCCAGGGTGATATTTATCTCATTTTCTGACTTATTTAAGCTTTTATAAGTTTCTTGGATCACGCTCTGTCTTTTTTTATTACTTTATTATCATATAATGTTATAAAGAAAACTTGCATACATTTTTTTGCAATATCATTACTCATGGCAGTTTATGAACTCAATAAAAAACTTATTTATATATATCGTAGTCTCTATGGGAAATAAAAGAAATTGGAAATTGTATTATTACATTATGCATCATAAAATTCTTTTTCCAACTGTCATTTTTCAAATGATTAAACATTTTTACATGAAGTAATGACTGATATGCTATGAATGAAATTAAATAAAAACTGTTGTATTTTTATTAACCAGCATCACTCGCGTGAAAAAAACGACCTAAAGTTCTCGCGCAGGGTGTGTCATACCCAAAGGTGTTTACATTGTGTTTTTACCGTAAAATTTGTTTACAAAGATTAAAAAGGAAGAAAATACAACATGTTTATTTCATTTTTCACACTTAAATTTAGTTTTTCAGTTCTTTTTATAAGGGCATTCAGTGCATTGTTTATACACTCCTTTCATCTAGTCGTGAGTGAGTGTTTTCACTGGAGCTTAATTTTTTTAAATCTGTATCTTTTCAAACTAAGCATATAGGAGTGAACTTCTCTATTCTTTAAATATAAAAATTTTGGAATTTTTTTTTTTATCTTCTCTTATTTTGTTCTAGCAATAGTTTTTTTTTCAAAAGTTCATCTGAAAGTGGATAAGATGTGTACCAGTTATCTCCTTTAAAATTACGTTCTTCTCAAATGTTTTTGTGTCTCTCTAAATAAGACATTTATTTTCAACTGTGTATCTCTTTTCTAGATCTGGATCGATTTCAGTGGAGGAATCATACTTGCTGTTATACTCTTCATCATTTGATTTTTCCTCATCATAACCGCGAAGAGAATTTCTTCATCCGTAAATAATGTTGTATTATATCTATTAAATACTGTATCTATTAAATTACTTAAATATCGCATTTCTTCATCATAATTACAATAATACGCCATAGCATAAGGAGGATTCAAAACGTGCTCAAGCATTCAGAACTGTAACTGCGTGGCAAACCCGAAGATGCGATATCCAAAATATATATTTAGAATTCGCCTACAAGCTAAGGCCCCTCAAAGGATATAACCTTAAAGTCAGCTACACGAGAAACTATCCATTTTCCAAAAAAGGTTTAGAAGAAGCGTTGAAAAAAGTTAGACGGTGGGTATGACACACCCTGCGCGAGAAGTGTCGGGTTAAGAGTTATTTTTTAATGATAATTTTCCTTCATATTTAATGCTGATTAAGAAAAAAGTACAGACTCAAAAACTCGCCCTAATAGGGATAGAAGGGTAGCTGAGAATGGGATTAAAAAGAATAAAAATGAGTGTTTCCACAGAAAATAGTGTTCTGCACTTGTATGTATTGTTTGCTTGAGAATACAACAGAAAATAAACTGCCCGAATACCTTTAAATAAAGGAAAAGTACGTACTTAAAGAAGGAAAGAGCGTTTACTATGCGAAAAGGAAAATTATTGAATACATAGCATACAGTAATTTACATGATCAGACACTCCTCAGAAAAATATTTTATGAGAACATAAAGCTGTCTATAATGAAAATTAAGTAAACGACTTTGCAAAAATTTGTCATGGTTGAGGGAGGTTTCGAGAAAGAAGCAGACGTGATTTTATAATAACTAATTTTATCCATCTTTTAGGACTTTGCGAAAAATTCACTTTTAACACATCACTCAATAGGTCCCGGGCCTAACATATAGATGGCGCTATCTTCTAACTTTTCTAAGCCAAATCTAGTAGTACTAACTTTCAAATGGCACGTGTCAAAATCTCGAGAGAATATCTTGTTTTGTTATAAAGTTACAGTGATTTTTTTGTGGCAACTGTTTGGAAACTATGGATGAAAAGGAATTTCGTGTGCTAATCAAACATTGCTTTCTAATAGAAAAAAACACTGTTCAAACAAACCAATGGCTTGATAAATGTTATCCGGACTCTGCTTCATCGCAAAGAACTGTTAAAAGATTGTATGCTGACGTAAAACGTGGTCGTACAGACACAAACGACGTTGAACGTTCAGGTCCCCCAAATTCTACAGTTGTTCCAGAAATCATCAAAAAAGTGTATGAAATCATTTTAGCCGATCATAAATTGAAGTTGCGTGAGATAGCAGGCAGAGAATTTAAAGCTATCAGAAGGGAGCTATTAAAGGCTATTAAGGGAGCATTTGCTATTTTGCACGATCATTTGTCAATGAGAAAGCTGTGTTCAAAGTGGGTGCAGCGTTTTCTCACTGTTGATCAAAAACAACAACGCATCGACGATTCAGAGCGTTGCTTAGAGCTATTTAAGCAAAATAAACAGGATTTTTCACTACACGCCTGAATGAAAAAGATCGTCAGCTGAGTGGACAGAAGCCAGTGAAAGGCGTCCAAAGCGACCAAAAACTCAAACGTCAGCTAGCAAAGTTATGGAGTCCGTATTTTGGGATGCTCATTTGATTTTGTTTTTTGACTACCTTGAGAAAGGCAAAATAATTAATAGTGAATATTACATGGCTGAATAATTAATAGTGAATATTATTGGATCAACTGAATGAAAAAAATGAAGAAAAAACGTCCTCAAATGCAAAAGAAAAAGTACTGTTTCACCAAGACAGTTTCCGTGACACAAGTCCATGAAAACGATGATCGAATTGATCTTCGAATTACTTTCCCACCTACCGTACAGTCCAGATCTGGCCCTCGGTGACTACTGGCTGTTTACAGATCTCAAAAGAATGCTGCAGGGAAAGAGGTTTGGTACAAATGAAGAAGTGATTACCGAAATAGAAGCCTATTTTGAGAGCAAAGACAAGTCGTTCTACGAAAAAGGTAAAAAATTAAAAGAGCACTGGACTGCATGTATCACTCTTGAAGGGGAGTATCTTGATAAATAAAGTTCAATTTTGCAGGGGAGATGTTATTGTATTTGTTAGGCCCGGGACTTATTGAGTGATGTGTTATAACTAAACCTTGGGAGCAATAAGAAGTGCTAACCCAAATTTAGATAACTAAATTATGGAAAATACTTAGCTTGTTTAAATCTCTTTGTAGGATCCGGGTGCGCCTGCTAGCTCGTTCACTGCAATGTTGATGTCCTCCACTATTCCGCGGTGTGGATTCTTCTTCTACAATAAATCTTAAGATGAGCAACCACCAGTCCCTGTCTACTCTTGGAAATCAGCTTACGATCAACGCTTAACTATTATGTCACCTATTCAACAACTGGCACTTAAATAGAAGTTGCATTTGCATAAATCAAGTCATCTTTACCGAAACCGCTTTTTGTACTAATATCACAGTTGAAGAATATTTTTCCCAAGAGAATTAGTAGCAGGTATGTCTTAAAGCATGGGACAATTGGGCCTGGGCCTCACCCTCGATGGGGGCCTCATTTTGTTCTCGGCTCTGTCTTAATAAGATCATGGTCTGGATATAATTTTAATCTTCGAATAATATTTTCGTATATATTCTCCGAAAGGGAACTTCAAATTGCAAACTAGCAAAAGTAGCAAGACTGTATTATTATGTGATGACCGTTGTCCATATCTAGGTCTAGGCTTAATACCATAAACAATCATTTAATTCATTTAGTCGAAATGCTACCATCGGTCGAGTAAGTTTGTGTCTAGGTTTTTGAGGTTTTTAGTCGTGCACATTTATTTGGTTCAAATTACCGTTTGTACGAGTATTTTATAATGAATGATATATATACTGTCTACTTTTAAAGATCTTGGATAGGGCCTACTTTTGCATGGCCTGAGGCATTAAGAAAGATATTTCTGGGCCCAGGGCCTCAAAGAGTCTTAAGATGTCCCTAATAGTAGCAACCCCAGTAGAGCCCCTTTTAAACTGGCTACTTTTTTAAAGAAAGAAATGTGTAATATCCTGTTGTCTTCCTTACTACACTCTGCGTTTTGCTGCTTCATCACGAAGATGACGAAGATGACGAAGATGACGAAGAGACAGTAAGTTCATTACCAATAAACCCTGTTCAAAATACTGAGTTTCGACAGCCTTTAGTCCCTCACTATGTGATAGATTAGGAAGTTTGTACGGTGTCTTAAACTTATACATCCTCATCATTTTCCTGCATTTTTTCATTAACTGTAACAGTAGCCAGAGCAAGGAATGTAAAACCTTAAACGTGTGATGTGCCCGCTTTCCTTTCCCTAATTGCTGGGAAGAAGTGGTCTAAATGGGTGGTCAAGAATTCTGACCTCTGTTCCCACGACCCTTCCTTAGAATCCGAGAGTGGACATATCCCCCGACCTGTGTGGAATTTCCGTTTCTCACGCATCCCGGACGACAGCGTGTCTGGGGAGGAGACCACGACATGATGCGCCAGAAAAGGTCCCACGCTTTGAGGAGCCGATGGACAAGAGATGTAAGAGAAAAGCCGAAAGGAGGAAGATGAGGGAGCTGGACTTTAAAAAGCAAGGCGTGGAAATTTGCGAGAGAAAACGTTCAGAGGCCTCTCTAGCGATATACAGCCAGAAACCGTTTGCACCCACGTTTAAAGTCGGACAGCAAAGCCGAAGGACTGTGGCCCTTATTACCGATAAAAAGGTGTCGACTTCACGTGATTCTCATGATAAGGTGGATTTTTGAGATGAGCTGAACTTTACTGTAAAGGAGACTAACTGTGATCCCAATATCGGAACGATTGTAAAAATATTCAAGTTCATTTTCACTGTAATAAATTGTTTTGATAAGCTGATTCAAGTCATCACAAACGGATCTGAACGTGGAGGTTTGTCGACCTGTAAGGATGCTGCCACGTTAGCGAGTTTCTAGACTCTTAGTGAGGGAATATTAACGTCGCACAGTTCAGGTACACGAGGGCTTTTGGCGACTGACCGCGTAATTCTGAACCATGGTCAAGTGACGCGGATGACACCTGAGCTGGCACCCCCTCTCCTAACTACCACACCAACGGGAGGACTTTTGAGCTCTCGACAGATTTAACGTGCATCGCTCCCCTATACGGTGGGTCTTTATTGATACTAGGCTCGAACTCATGACATGCCAGGCATGATCCGATACCTTAGGGGACTCTACAGTATTGAAAAAAAATATGAGAGTGAGTGTGAGTGAGAATTTACTCACGTTGCACAAAAAGAAACACGATGGCTGTTGGCAATGGACCTCGTAATTTTGAATTTCGGTTAAGTGACGAGAATGTAGGCTGATTCCCCCTCTCCAAATTATCCCACCAACGGTAAGACATCAACAGATTGTGTAACAGCTCCTCTATGTGTATCAGAACGTGCATCAGCTCCTCTACATGGAAGGTCTTCAGTGGCACCAGGCCTCGAACACATGGCACGCCGGCCAAGAATTGGCGACTCTGACCACTAGGCTTTCCGAGAACATATGATAAACGAGAGAAAATGCATCTTATTGATACAATTTTCCAAAGGATATGTTTTTAAAAATGTAGTTTCGATGCTTAGATTAAGTTAAACCTTATTTTATCTAAAACTAAATTGAATGAATTTAAATTTGTGAATTTTAAGTGATTTTAAATTCAATTCACAAAGGATCCCAGTCATGAAAATTATAAAATGATGCATTGTAGTTAAATTTTTTAAATAAAGAAATGTAGTTTTAATGCACAACATATTTTTATAAGTTAAATTTGATTTATTATGTTTCAATAATCAACCATACATCAGTACATTAATAGATTTTATAAATAAGTAACTATATGAGAGTTATTTAATTAGCTCGAAGGGGGGAAAATATATTAATGGCACAAATGTTTAAGATAAAATAAAAAAATCATCTATCATCTTTTTCTTTTACCCGGGGGCGTCGCGTGAGGCACAGAGTCACCCCAAGCTCACGACACGAAATTTTTAATTCTGGAAAAACTGTTTTTGTGTTACAAATGAACTTATCATTGTCCTCCTACATGACAATCTTCATGTTAACTAAAACGTACACTGGTGTACGAAATTAAGAGAATTTTCAGACTTGATCGATTATCTCTAGAACTAGTGGAACGATTTTATAATGAAATTTGATATGTACATACATTGATATAATGCAAAACAAATAACCATTCAACAATTGCAGTACACACGCATAATCGAGTGAAACACTCGTTGGAGTTGGAAGGTATAAAACAGTGGTTGCAGAATAAGCAAAAGAAATGTGTTAATAGGGGGTATGGCCCTTTCTTACAGCTATACAGGCCTTGCAGCGCGTGATGTCATACTTGAAATAAGGCAGTTTATCAGTTATTGTGGCGATTTCTCCCACACGTTCAGCAACACTATTTTCATCTGGATGGTTCTCGGAAGTGGGTTGAGAGTTGCAATTGCCCTCCCCACAGCGTCCCAGACATGATCTCTAGGGTTGAGGTCCGGAGACCTGGCTGGCCAATCCATACGGTAAATATCCTCATTCTCTAGAAATTCGTCGACCAGAAGAGCTCTATGAGGCCTCGAGTTATCGTCCATTAAAATGAACTCGGGGCCACATGTACCCCTGAAAAGGCAAACATAGGGCTCCAAGACTTTATCCCTATACTTCACACCAGTCACAGAGCCTCTTTCAAAGACATGGAGAGGTGCACGGCTATTCAACATGATGTGTGCACAGACCATTAAACTTCCTCCACTATAATTGTCGATTTCTCGTGCATTGGGGAGTAGGTAGCGAGTCCTTGGTTCTCTCCATATGAACGAACGGCGAAAATCGGTGTTTAGGCTAAAACGGGACTCATCGGTGAACAGAACGGTCACCCCATTGATCAATACTCCAATCTCTATGCTATATGCACCATGCTAAACGGACTCTCCTGTTCGCAGACGTGAGTAGGACGCAAACAGTAGTCTTCTGGAAAACAACCCTCTCTCATGAAGTCTTTTTGAAACAGTCACCCTTGATACACGGGTTTCTGTGACTGCAAGCAAGTAACGACAGAGCTGAGAAGCTGTAGCCCCACTGTTACTCCTCGCTATAATCGACAAATGACGATCTTCTCTGTCGGTCGTTGTTCTTGGATGACCTTGCTCAGGTTTTCTCTCAATGGATCTTGTATCCTGGAACTATTTCCATAAGTTACGATGTTGGGCGTTAAATTGAACTCTTTACAGATCTGGGCTTGAGATTGGTCTGCTTCTAGCCTCCCCACAATTCACCACATTATTCCATCATCTAAACGTTGGTGGTTCTCACTTTTTTGTTACAATTTGAATCGAACTGATTGCTATAAAATAACACCAAAGTGTGCTGGCGAACGAAATTCGTCTTAACTTACACGCGCTAAACAAAGCCTGTTTTTCGGCTGGCTTCGCCTATACACACGTGTACGATTAAGTATTTGCCGTACAAGATTTGCATTTTTATCCAGAAGCAGTGTTTCTTCATTCAGTTCAGTTCTTTTGATGCAATTCAATAAAATATGTAAATTCTCTTAATTTCTTACACCAGTGTATTTGTCATATCTCTCTCTTTTTTGGGAACGGCGGACATTTTCTTACAACTTGGGGTGACTGAGTTCCCCACGCGATCCCTTTTATTCCAAAATATTTTCTATGAAAAGGCTACATTTTCCCCCTGTGCGAACGTCTTAGTGGTTTTAATTGCTCTGTTGTACGACTTATTATGGTTTATCAATGTAAATAAATAAAATATAAAATGTAAATGAAAATAATATAAAGAAGGAAATGGGCATCTGTGCTATCTCTATTAGATTAAGTTGAAACTGATCAAGCAGGAGTAGTAAACTGATGAAATAATGGATATTAATCTGGACAGCGAAATTAAATTTGAGAAAAGCGATCAACATGAAACGTTTGAGTTGAAAGGAAAGTTTTCAAATGCTACCTAAAGAACTCCATCAAGAAAGATATGAAGCCACAAGTGTACCACAAGACACACTTCCCCCTATAAAAAAGACACAAGCGAGAAAAAGTTCAACATGCTATTTGTCGATCATCCAAGGACAATAAAACTGCAATAATCTGAACAAAATATGACATTTTCCCCTGCTAATATTCCTTTAATGTTAACAAAAAGATTCTGTGATTAGTGTCCATTATGAAGATTAGTTCAGTTTTATTTGATTTTTTTTTCTCAAATTATCAAAGAAAAATTTAAAAGTCCTTAAAAGTAGGTAAGGATATTTTCTCTTAATTAAATTATTCACTTAAATTACGATTTTTTGGTGTACAATAAAAATAATTACAAAAAAAGGATCGGGGTGACTCAGTAACCCCACGAGACCATTAACATTAGTATCGAGTGCGCACCTGCTCCCAGGTTAAGATCATTGTAATAGTGTTCATAACTCTATCTATACCGAAATCAAAGTGCTCCTCTGTAACTTTGGTTAAAGATATGAGGGAGTTTCAGACAACTTCATACTGCAGCGTTTTAAGGAGCTTTAGATACTGGAAGGTGCCTGAGGGTGCTAAGGATAATTACACTCAGAATGTGACTTGCTGTCAGGGGCATCAGAAATTCTGATGACTTTGAAACTATTAAACTTCTAACAATTCTCAGGTATAGTATGCCGTAATAAGTGTTTGAATAAAAAAAAGAGGAGACAATCTATTAACTCGAAGCACAGTTTTAAATTGTCTATTTTCAAAATGTATGTGTTACTAGAATATTTTTTATCACTATTTGGAGAGTTTTATCCTTAATCAACTCCTTAACGAATTTGCTGATAAGAAATGCACATAAAAACTAAATTTACATATTTTTTCAGATAAAAACTTTAATTCTCGCTGAACATAATAATTAATAAAATGCATTTTAAGAAGTCAGTTTTGATCTAACAATTTAAAGTTTCTTCGTTAAGAGGTACTGCAAAACTCTTTTTAAAAATATTTTGGATACATTTAGGTGAGATTGATATAAGATAGACAATTATTTCATAAATGTGTTTTTACCGTCTAATAGCGCAAAAGCGTATAATGAGCTATGTTTTTAATACACTACTGACCATTAAAATTGCTACACCAAGAAGGTGACATGATACATACATGAAATTTAAACTACAGGATGAAGGTGCTGTGATATGCAATGGATGAACGTTTCAGCTCATTCAGACTAAGTAGGCACCACTAGCGACCCCTACAATGTGCTTAAATGAGGAAATTGTTCAGCCAGTTCCTCATACACAATTTGCATTTGAACGTTGTTGCCTGGTGAAAAATCGTTGCGATATCTCGGGTAAGAAGCAGAAATGTGTACCATCACGCTTCTGACTTTGATAAAAATCGAATTGTAGCGTACCGGTATTTCTGTTTATCGCATCGTAGTATTGCTGCTCGGGTCAGTCGACATCCAATGACTGTTAGCAATATATGGAATCGATGGGTTCAGGACGGTAATATGGAACGCCGAGCTGGATTTCAACGGACCCCTATCACGAGCAGCCGAGAAGACAAATATGTTACCCGCATGGCCTTTATGGACCGGGCAGCCACATCACAAGCCTTGAGTCAAGAATTGGGGACGTTTGCAAGACAATAAGTGCTTGCACGAACAGTTCGATACTTGTAACAGCATAGACTCTCACCCTTGACGCTGCATCACAGACGGAAGCGTCTTCAAGGGTGTAATCAACGACAATCATTGACGCACGAATGACAAGACGTCATTTTTTCAGATGAATCCAGATTTGGCTTACAGCATCAAGATGGTCGCATCCATATTTGGCAGCATCGTGGTCAACGCACATTGACAGTGTGCATTCGTCATTGTCATACTAGTATAATATCACCTGGAGTGACGGTATGAGATGCCACTGGATACACGTCTCGGTCACCTCTTGTTTGCATTGACGGCACTTTGAGCAGTGCACGCTACATTTGTTGTGTGTTACGACCCGCATGGCTCTACCCTTTATTCGAGCCCTGCGAAACCCTACGTTTCAGCTGGATATTGCACGTCTGCATGTTGCCTGTATTGTATGGACCGTCCCTGATACGGAAAATGTTCGGCTCTTTTGTCCTCTCCTGTACGCTCACCATGTCTCTCGCCAATAGAAAACCTCTGGTCTATGGATGCCGAGCGACTGGCTGGTCATCATACACCAGTCTTAACGGTTGATAAACTATGGCATGGTGTTGAAGCTGCTTGGGGATTTGTACCTGTAATCCAATATCTGTTTGACTAAATGCCCAGGAGTATAAGTGATGCTATTGCTGCTAGATGTGGTTGTTCTGGGTACTTATTTCTCCGGATCTATTCACCCAAATTCCTTGAAAATTTGATCACTTGTTATTTCTAGTATAATATATTTATCCAATAAATATCTTTTTGTGTTATCTCCATTTCTTCCTGGTGTAGCAAATTTAATGGCCATTAGTGTATTTTGTGCTTTTCCATTATATAGTGGCATTGCCATTGCACTTTTTTACTTTTTTAAGAATTTAATCATAATTTGACAACTTTATTGCTCGTAATTTTTTGACAGTTCAATCTTATTGCTCCTTTTTTCTAAAAATGTGATACGAAGAGCACTTAACGTTTAGTTTTGTGCTTAAAAACACGCTTCTCCTTCTCTATTCTAAACATTATTACTTGAAAAAAAATTGCATAACATTTTCACAGAAAACCTTTACAGATTGTTAAGCAAGCTGTAGTGTCGCCTCCTTAGACGAAAACTTTACGACACCACTTGTCATTTTTGCAGCCCGGGGATAAGCAGAATGGCCAAATGAGTCAATGTATTCTTCAAAGAAGACTGCGAATTCTTCTCTCACACCCGGGTCAAAACAGATGCTGAGCCAATACTGGAAATAATACTTTGATGTTACCACACCTCTTCCTTCTCCAACATCCAGATGGGTTTTCGTCTCAACGATTTATAGAAGGGACACTCCTGTTGGACGGGTCATCCATTATTTCGTTCCTTCGCACATTTTGGCCGTGATGTACTTGAATGAAAGGAGTGTCGACCTCTTGTGAGAAAGAAATACCCAGGTGGGTATTCCCAGTGCCAAAGTGACAGGTCGATTAATAAACCATCCATATTGCTTACGAGGCACAGCGACATAGGTTATCGCAGTCAAGAAGGCCTTTTGTTTCAATTAACCAATGAAGTTGGGAACAAGACAGAGGATGCCGATTGTAGACCCACGACGCTTGCCAATCAGAAATTATTGGGGCGTGAAAGAGGCCCGAGCAGTGGGTTTAAAGAGTGGATTCGGGAGATGACAACAAAGGATCAAGAGATGAAGGAACTGCGAGGACAAGACGGAGTTGGAGTCTGTGACTCAGTAGCACCAGGAATTGATCTGGGGTGATGCAAATGAAAGAAGTTGCGGGGACAGCTGTAGCTGGTAGACGATCATCTGAAGATCTACGAACATTGATCCGGACATAAACTTTGCTTCAGCAAAGGGCTGATATAACTAAAAACATTATTAATGGGGTTAATTTTTTAAAAATTAATTTATGAATATAATGCTTTTTAGCCAAAGCTGTGTGGTCCCTCTCGCTACCCAGAGATGAAGTAAACTTGAGGGTTCACGATGTTACTATGCCCTTCCATAATATCGTGGTATTATCATTGTATTTTTCTTTTGCTTTAAGAATTCAGTCATAACTTGACAAGTCAATTTGCTAGTAATTTTTTGATAGTTTGATCTAATTGTTTTTCCCCCTAAAATTGTGGTCCTAAAATTGTCACTTTTAATTTTGTTTTTAAAGATACAATTTGAATTGAATTTTGACACAATTTTCTCTTTCACTGTTCAGAACATTATGACTTGGAAAAAAAATTGCATAACATTTTCATAGAAAATTTTCACAGCAGCGTTACTCAAACTGTGTGTGTGTGGGAGGGGTGATAATTTTACAAAGGGGATACGAGCATATTAAAAATTCGAAAACAAAAGATATTTTTAAAAAAATATTAATTTATTGAAAATAAACAACCAACAAACTAATATCTATCTTGACATAATAAAATAAAATACACATTTACAATTGATATAATACACCAATAAATGTATCAGTTCTGAACAACGCATTTTGTAATTAATTTAAATACTAAGCAGAATGTTTAATAATTACCAGTGATCACAATGGCTTATATAAAATTATATAAAATTAACACTCTTGATAATTTGAGGTCATTTACAATTTTAATTCCTAACTCCGGTTAAAAGTTACTTGATTCATTCCCCAGTACCACCATTTTCACGTAGTCGCGTATATGTGATGTATCAGGTGGGGAGTAACACACAAATAAGCAAAACCTCAGCGCAATCACTGTCAAGTTTCTTTCATTACATTACAATCAAACAAATAATCAAACGCGGACAGTGATTGCCGAAAAAGTTTTGAAAATAATTAACTAAAATTTTTTGTGTATTTGTATACTAGTAGAAGTCTTTTAACCTTCAGATTTATCAATAACTGTTTTATTACAAAATGTACAGCCCATTATGTGAATATAATCATTGTTTTTTTTTTTTTTTTTTTTTTTTTTTGCAATTTTTATATAATAACAAAGATAAAGTGCCCTAGTTTTTGTCAAAATTAAAATATCTCTTATCCTGAAAGTCATTTCAAAAATGAATAAAATAGCAACTCATCATAATTGAAAATTTGTTTATAAATGTTTGGTACAGAATGGGGCCACGTTTGTGTTATTTTTTGTAAATTTTTACCCATTTTCTCCCATTTTAGTTCTAATTTTTTTTCTCTTCTTATTTTCAGCATATTTTTCTTAAAATGTACTAAAAAAATCTGAAAACAACAACAAAAAAATCCAGATATCTTCATTTTTTTTTAAAAAAAAAGTTATCGCAAGTAATCAAATACCTTAAGTACAAGATTTTTAATATTAAAAATAATAAATTTAGCAATCAGTTTTTATATGTTTATACATCGAAAAAAAAATTCTAATAATATGTGATATAAAATGATTATTTTACCGAGAAAAAAACCTATAAACATTAAGATACTCCAGAGAGAAAAATCTATAATATTATTAAGTTATTTCTCATCGGTTTTAGACCTCACAACTGCAATTTTGACACATAATTGTGGGATTTAGAATCTAACCCCCAAATCATCCTCCTACTCGTCTCACAAGAACCACAACTCCTCAACAAATACACACAGATATGTTCCTGGTATATTAAAGGTCTGGAACATCAGGTAACAGAAACCAGATGACTCATTAACTCTGCATCAGAGCGTCATTGGTCAAAAGGTATTAATTGTCAGGATATCTAGGATCTGTTTCGGCCGAGATAGCTAGCCTAATGAAATAAGGGAAATAAAACAGGAACGATAGAGTGATAGCGATGATAGCAGGTCGGATGGTATTGTTGACACAAAACGTGTTATGGTGGGTTTCACTGATGATTTATGGTTGGATTGTTTGGTTTGCATTAAGATATCAGCAGAACTGACTCATTTAATGTATTTTCTTAATGAGGCAATTCCTTATTGAAGGGGAGGTTTTATTAATTGGTTCACGCCGCATTTGATGAACAGACTAAAATAAGTTTGTTATCATTGCACACATAAAAAATCTTATAACGAAAGTAGTATGATTATTCACACAATGTACATATATATTTGGTTTATTCGTAAGGGGTCTCAGGGGTGTTAGTTTTGTCTCGAAGAGTGAAAATATAAATAATTTTCAAACAGGCATACTTCTTTTAAATTTAAGTTAAATAAATCGAATTTCTTACGCATTGCTTACAAAGGATTATGGTTTCAAAAAAGTACAAAATGTCTGAAATATAATCATAATTTCAAAAATTATAAGCATATGCATATAAGAAATAATCTTGTAATAAATATCAAGTAATTCTTGCGTCGCGCACGCTCTTTTCTAAAATAGTAGCCTTTGATGTATAAAACTTTATAGAATTATAAAATGTATCATACTCTTCAGACCCTAGTAATTAAAAAATAATATACCTTTGAAATTTCAAAATATTTGAAAAATATTGAAATTTTTTTTAAAAAATTGAATATAATAGTTTTATTTTTAAAAAATATATAATTTATTGTTTATTTAAAAAATACTACAGTAAAATAAGGATACTACATTTAACTTTATAAATCAACTTATTGCTAGTAATTAAAGCTACTATTTTAGAAAATAGCATGCGCAACGTAAAATTTAATTATTATTTCTTATAAAAATATTTATTTTCATATGCTTATAATTTTTAAAATTATGATTATATTTTAAACGTTTTACACTTTTCTGAAGCCCCATTCTTTTATAAATAATGAGTACAAAATTCGAATAATTTAATTTTAATTTCAAAGAGTTATATGTATTTGAATGTTGCTTATATTTTCAGCCCTCTAGAGAAAGTTAACACCCCTGAGACCTTAATTAGTAATACCGGTTAAAACGAAGTAATACAACGGTGCCGCAAAACTGAAATGTATTTTCCTGCACTTTTTCTCATAACATGAAATGAACATCGCTTAATACGAAAATATTTTTTTTCTACAAAAGAACAAAATACGGAAAATGCCAGACATTTAATGAAATGTTTGAGAAAGTTTCTGTGTTTTTGGATTGTTCTTTTGTATCATCGGAAGAATTCGTTGCAGTAGATGATGATAATGTGTGTACAGCTCCAATTATGGCGGACAAAGATATTTTGGAGTTTGTTCAAAGCTCAAAAAATATCATTGATACCATTGATTCCGAAGCAAAAAATGAAGTGAATAATGTAGCTTCTGTTCCCCCGTCTTCCCAAATGAGAAACATCATGAAAAATTTATGCAGTTACTTAGACGTACATTCCAATGGTGAAATGAATAAAAAAATTGGTCGTCGTTAAACAATTTTTTCTCAATTTGATGCCATGAAAGCAAATGGAAAGAAAAGTATTAGATTATTTTCCACAACCTCAATAAATGTTTTGTTTTTCAAAATCTTTAAGAAAATTGTATAAAATTTTATAAAGTTCTTGTGAATGTTTTTATTTCATTGACATACGTGATTATGTACCATAAAATCCGGCGTATAACTGGTATTTTAACACACAAAATAAGATCGAAATTTAAGTGTACCCGTTATACGCCGTGTATAAAGGTGAGATAATTAAAAAAAAGACGAGTATAGATAAAAATTAGACTTCTACATATATTGAAATACTGTTTATTTAAGAGAAATGACATTCCTTACGAACTTAAAGGATTATATATATATAGTTCTAGAAATATACTATTCTTTCTAAAACTTGGGATAATATCTCGAATATAAATGACATCAAAACAACAGCATTGAGCACCTACATTTCAGGTTTCATCGTAAAAAAGACGGTGCGTGTTATACGGCGAATATTACTAAAAATTAAACGTTACAGCTGGAAAGTATACATGCGCGTTATACGGCGGATTTTACGGTATATATATTCCTGTAAATAAAATGTACTCTAAGAAACTTAATTTTGCTGAATATGTGTTATTCTATGCAATTTCAATCAACACTTAATTTTTTTAAACACGAAAAAATACTTCAGTCCCCTTTGTTTTGTGTTAAGCGATTTTCAATGTAGTTTTAAATCAGCTCACTCGGACTAAAAATCGCTGAGCTCGCGTAATTGTTGCTCGTGTATATAAAGTGCCTTTGCACCGTCTCTTCACGCTGAGAGAGCTTTGCGCCATAATGAAAAGGAAAAAACAGCTGATTTATGATATTTCGATGAAGTTCAAATGGTCATGGCTTGGCGCGACTGTGAACACTAATTTTGGAAACTGCGCGGTAGGTCGATTGTTCACTTGCAGCCGTTGCGAGTATTTACCGAAAATGTATGGTGGTAAACTTACAAGTCTCCAGCCAGTGATTTGTTCACCGCAGCTCATTGATTCTAAAGAAGAGCGGAGTATGTTACGCATTGTTTATCGTGACCATATATGCCATCCAAACATGTACTCCAGATATAAAGTGGTGGTGGCAATATTTTGATCTGGGTGACGTTTTCGTGTGTGGCACTTTTTAATCCTCATACAATAATCCCTTACATCTGTTACAATTATTTTAGTCTTATTCAGTTATTAAGTAAATATAGGCTGCAATTATGACAAACCCTGAAAAAGACAAGATGGGTATCGGGTGATTATAGAACAAAAATTTCTTGGTCTTACAGATATTGCTGAATCAACATCACTTTAGGGAACGGTTGTATTTCGTAATTTTGAGCAAGTGAAGAGGTTGTTGACTGAGCTCTCTTAAATTGTATGCAACACCACGTGAAACTTGGGGGGGGGGGGTAATTTCATTTAACATACATCCTTCCTTTGCAAGGTATAAATGACTTTCAAAAACAATTTTTTAAACGTAACTTTTAGGCTTAATCATAACATCTTAATTTCAAACTGGACAGTTAATAGAGTAAGCTTGTGACGGATTTATACGCGTCGTCTGGGGAATTCTTCTGGGCCAGCATTTTCAACCCATCTTCTCCGAAAGGCAGAAAGCGTGATATGCAAATTAAGTTTAATATATGTATTCTTTATTCGAGAGTTTGAGCGTTAGTGAATTGTGAATAGATTAGAAGTGAAGTAAATTGGCAGTGAAACGTATTCGTAAACAAAGTATGAAGCCAGAAGTTGGGATATTAAGAAAGTGATTAAAATAGCTAGCGGGAAGTGTTAAAGTCAACTCAAAACAAATAAAAGACTGCAAGAGTTCAGGTACTGTGATCTTAAATCAAGTCGATGTTTAGAAAGTTAAACTAATATTGCGGTCATTAAATACATAAGCTCTGCATAAAGTTATATTAAGTGTAGAGCTGCAGGATTGAATATATTCTCCCCAACGCAATCTCGTCTCTTTCCCGTTCTATTACTGATTAGAGTTATCTCGTTTAGGTGTTATTTGTGTCTGAGTTGAATAGAGTGATAAATAAAATAATTGAAGTTCATCATGTGGTATGATCATTTAGTTCCTTCCACACCTCTAGGCAGGTCACAGGGAAGAAGGGACGTAAATTCTTTATAAGTTTACCTTCAAAAACAAGAAAATAACGTTACTGGTACTAACATGATTATTTGCCAATTCTTGAAAAGTAATAAATCCGTTCATTGAACAATCATAGCCCTTTTATACAAGATAATAGCTTCGTTACTTAGTTATCACTGACATAATGAATTGTTTGCTTGATGAGAATTAAAATATCTGAAATGTTTCATGATGACAACTTTCAATAACTTAAATATTACGAATGGGAAAGAAAAAAAATTATCTAAAAAGAGTTTAAAATAATAAGAAGCGGAAAGGGAAATTAGATAATCCTCCAAATAAATTCAAAATTTTATATTGAGTTGCTTAAATTTTTATTTTTGAGATGCACTTTTTTATTTGAAAGAATATTCCTTTTAAAAGAATATGCTATTATAGTTACTGTGCTAGTTATAAATTTCTGCGGAAGGAAAAATATTTAACAAAATCAAATTTAAAGTGAACATTAAATAGAAAAACTCAAGTCAAATGGAAATATTTCATAAATCTTCAATAATAATATAAAATCCCCATGAAAAAGGAGCATTTGTGTTTTAAGCTTATTATGTAATTCTTTAAACTTACATGGTATTTCAAAATACTATTACAGTATTTCAGAAATGTTTCAACGAAAGAAAAATAAGACCAGCACACATATACTTCTATAATACATTTATAAAAACTCTAGTTTCTAATTCCATACAACGATGAAATATTAGAGATTTTTTTTTGTTATAAATTTCAAAAACAAGCTTACTTCTCTTGTTAATTTTTTTTCCGTTTCTTTTCAGTTACAAATGTAATAAAAAAAATTCCGAAGATAATAATAAAATTGGTTACTAAATTGATCTATGTACATTATAAGGTGCATCACGGTTATATGGAGAGAAAAAATATTAATCGGGAACTATACCTATGCAAAAAAGATGTTCTATGGCAGGGGTGGGCAGACTTTTCCAGGGTACTGGCTGCTTCTAATGTTTTTAAGGTTTTGTGGTCCACCCAGTAGAGCAGGTGTGGCCATTATGTTTTAAAATTGCATGCTCTCTTTTCTTAACATTTTCGACATTGTATCCCTTTCTTAAAATATGACCGATGACGATTTTTACTACAAATACACAAGTAACACAAAATTGTCTAGTTGGATCCTTGAGCAACAATAAGCGATGGCTAGACCATGAAGCGAAAGCGTTATCATTGTAGCGAGCAGAGAGCTTACGTAAATCGCTGAGTCTGAAACTGACGAATGTACAATGGTTCTCTGCCAATTCCCATACTATCGCAGAACATGACATCAACTCCAGAACCCAATCCCATGAAAGCGCGGGGTATGCGATGATGTCTCAATAGCCAATCCCGTGCTATCACGGGAAGAGCTGATCTTTGAGATTTTTTCTCCCCTTTAGTCGGCGTGCGGGGAAAAATTCATTGCTACGGTGATCGCTCCCCCCCCCCTACAGTGGAAAATGAACATATTACTCTTCATGTGTTTGTCTACACATTTATCGAATTATTTGCTTTTGTTAACATAGTCGCATCGATTGTGGAAAGCTGACTCCCCAGTCTAGCTGGTGTCGGTGTTCTATAAATATGTTCCTTTTAGTGAGGATGTCTTAGATCTTAATGAAGGCGGTCATTCCTAAATGTCTTGGCGGTCATTCCTAAATGTCTTGGCGGTCCACTGGTTGAACGCGATCTATTTAATGCCCATCCTTGTTCTATGGTAAAGAGATAAGGAAAAACAATTAAAAAATTATTTCAAAATTATTATTATCCCAAAATGGTTGAGTTTTTGAAAAATTAGAAAGATTCAAATCTAGTTAGATGACTCAAGACTCAAAATAAAGTTGTTTTTCTGTAATGTAAACAAACAAAAATGATGGGTTTTTTATGGGTGGGCGAATGAGTGAGTGAATATTAACGTGGCACTGTTCAGCTACACAAGACTTTTGGCGACGGACCTCGTAATTTTGAACCATGGTTCACTGACGAAGACGACACCTGAGCTGGCACCCCCTCTCCTAATTACCACACCACACCAACGGGAGGACGTTTGAGTTCTCGACAGATTTAACGTGCATTTCTCCCCTACACGGTGGGCCTTTAGTGCTACTGGGCTCGAACTGGTGATACTGTAGCCACGATCCGATACCTTGACTACTTGGCTACATAGTGTGTGTAATACAATGTGTACTGCACATTCCATAATCTCAGTTCTTACTCTCCCCCGCACCGTCGCACAGTGTGGTATTTAGCACTAAAAGCTGGCCAAAACTCAATTATGAAGATGGAAACATGTAATTTGGAAATTATCATTTTTAGAGGGTGTACATGAGAACTAAGAAAAAATTTGCAAAAACCAACCCTAAAGGGCTTGAAAGGGGGAATGTCAACTAAAAAAATCAAAGTGCTTGCGGACAAAGTCGCAGGCGGCTTCCAATAAAAAATAATGTATTTTCTCGCAAAATAAAAGCTAAAAATCGATGTAAAAAGAAAAAAAATTTTAAAAATTATACACACATTTATTTTTTTAAAAAGAAAAATTCTTAGATAGTTTCCAGGGAAATGGTTTCGTTGATTTTCTTGAAAATTGGCATAAACTTGTCAAGAATAATCTGTTAACAACTCCTTTGTTACATGCTTTGTGACGGATCTACCCGCGTCCTTCCTTTAACAAAATCCTCTTGGGAAATCTTTGGTCTATCAATTTGAGTTTCCTCGCAACCAACCCACTGAAGAAGCAAACGTGATTATTCAGATTAGGTCGGATATATAGTGTAGGTTTTCAAGCTAGATGCATTGAGAAATAGAGAATTGAAGAGAAGGAGAAATTGCTTCCGATCAGGTATTATTCTATTTTATAGCGCGTTTCTGAGATCAGATAGTTGAAAGAATTAAAGTGGCGATTGGTCACTATAGTTAAATTATAGCTCAGATATTTAGGGCAGTGAAATGATCCTGAAAAAGTAGGATAGACATTTAAAATATTCTTATAATTCGCGCATCTCGTTGTTTACTTTCATATTGCTCAGATTGGGAACATCTCTTCTCGTTTGAATTATTAGGTTTGTGTTGATAATTTGTGTGATCAATAAATAGATTGGTTAACTGACATGTCTATATAGTCATCCTTCCCTAGAAAATCTTAACCCTTATAGCTTCTCGAGAAAATTTTCTGGCAAATCTTTGACGATATGTACAAAAGTGCTTATTTCTGGCTTCAGAAGCTTCTTCTGAGAGTTCTTTGATAGCCAACAAGGCATGCGCACTAATCTCGGGCCCATGCGCTAAAATTTTGTGCATTGTTGGTGACATCAGATGCCAGTTGTATAAACTTGTATATAATTGAGCTGATTCTAAGTTTTATTTTTCGAGTTTATTAATACCAATCTCATGTCCTCTTGTTATTGCTTCTATTACAGTTTTTAACCTCTAAATTAAAATGTAATCGATTGCTATAAACTTAATTGTCAATTTTAGTATTTGGAAAAACCGCCAAGCTGAGTTAAAACTCTCAAAACCAAGTTTTGGAGACTCTATTAAGAGACCTTTTTCCTCTTTGAATTGCACTTGAATTTTATTTTTTGTATCGGCTAAAATCTTTTTATATTCTTCAGACCTTATTAGCCACTTTTAATCTGGAATTTTCTACGCTAATTGCAGGATAGATTGAAATAATCATATTTTTCGGTGCGAGATGGATATTTCCAACGGTAGTTATTTTAAGATCCCGTATTTCATTTTTGTTAAATCATTAAAGTCTTTTGAAGTCAGTATTTTCAAGCAGTTTTCGGTGAAGTTTTTAAAATAGGCATAGGTCTTGAATTTCTGGGGGGGGGGATTTCGATCCCCCCTAATGGACATTGCAGACATAAAATATCTTCTAGACTAATAATCTGAAAAAAAGATTCGTGTGAATCGCTTTAAGGATAAACAGGGCTATTTCAATGATATAAAAAAAAACATTCTTAATTTCATATATTTTCACTTTATTTTGTAAAAAACTGAAATATTACTACTATTTATCTCAAAAAAAGGTTCCAAACTATTCGAGTGAAAAATCTGATATTTCAGATCACTTAAGAAACTCTCAATCATCCTTTTCTATTTTTCAGAATTTATCTCATCATCCACTTTCAAAATGCATTGCAATTTATCAAATGATAGTTAAACATTGAAGTACGGCAACTGCAAATGCCACTGTATTTACAAAAGATTACAAGAAAAATGACTCATAATTCAAATAGGTGTCGCTAGTGGTGTTCATAAAAACCACAGCTACCAAATGCGAATCGAAACAAAAAAAATGAAAATTGGAAAATGTCAGATGCAAAGTACGAAAAAGGAATCTGAATATCGTAAGTATTTTGTGAAGGATTACGACTATGAATCTCAAATGAAAACAATTCTTTTTTGTACCATCTGTTTTTGAGAATTATAAACACAGATATTTGATTTTCTTTTCTTTTTTCGAGAACGTATTACAGCCTTATATCAAATATCCATTATTCTGATATGATTTTGAAAGCTGAAAAAATGAAGGCATTTTGCAATGAAAAAAAATGGCTGAAAGAAAAGAAACTCCAAATATCTCTTAGTTTTTTATTGTTGAGTTTTGTGGGTTGAATTGATTTGTTATAGGAAAGATGAAAATTGTGAGACATAGAATAGAAAGGATTTGGGGAAATGAGGCTTTATACTAAATCAAATTTTTTTTAACAAAATCATCCTTTTATGTAGTTTTACTTTTTTCCGTTAGTTTGTTTTTCCTGTGATATTCTCAATAAACGTATTGCAACAGCTTAGATATAATGGCTTTTGAATAATTATTTTTGTAAAATTATTTCTGTGCAATATTCTTAATTCTAATAAATAATATAACAATACATTATTATTTTTCAAGTAATTCCAGACACTCTAGGCAGGAAAACATCATTTTAATTTTCTTTGCAAGTAAGTATAACTTCTCATATAATAAACAGAATTCATTCATAAAAGTCTTTACAACTTCTGGTTATATATATACACTGAAATTCTTAAATTTACGGGAATTTTCCTAATATTTTATGGTCCTTTTGCTGGATGGAGGGCATAACCTACATGGCACTAATTAAATCCAAAAGAAAATCTCCTATAAAACCTCCTCCAAAATATTCAGCCATACTATCTTTAGTAACGTATAAAGATTTCTCTTATGGAAGGGGAGGGGGCAGGTTAATCTCTAAAAACAGTTAACGAAAACACCGAGGGGTAATCTCTTTGGTAAAAATTAAAAATCTGTTGTGTGCGGCGGTGGTCTTCAAATCGCGTTCCACGAAACCCTGGGTTTTCACAAGACATACCCAGGGGTTCCACGAGTCACAATAAAAAAATCAAAAAGAAACCTATAAATATGTATGAAAAGGGGATTCATGTTCTCTGAAGTTTGTATAATTACACGTATCTAAATCCCAACGTTTTATCTTTATATACAGGGTGTCCAGCCTTAATGTGACCCAATAGCTAATTCCCGAACTGTTCGGTTTAGATATGCACTTCCAATTTGAAAAATGTTTTAAAAAAGGTAAAGAATGTTTTTACGTGCTTTTCGAACCAAAAAAACCCATTTACAAAAAAATTACAAAAATTAACTTTTTATACGGTCCCCAAGTCCTATCACTTATATTTAGAAAAAAATGCAGTGCACAAAAACAAAGTAAACACAAAAAGTTTCATTTTATTACGACAAAAACTGACCGAGTTATGCCTACATAAATTTGAAGCATCGAGTTGCTCAGAAAAGGGGGTCGTATATAAATTGAGTTTAGAGAACAGTAATTCACTATCGACAGAAAGAGCAAAAGAAAAACATCATAGTTATTTTTAAACACAGAAGTAAACATCATAGATTTACAATTTGCATTGCTGTATGGCAAACAATAAAAATTAAATTAAAGAAATACAACTTGTACCGAAAAGATTAAAAAAAAAACAGTTTGTTTTAACAAATAGCAGCAAAATAATACAGGATTTGCCGTTCAAATATAGCATAATGTGGAACGATGCGCCAATCATTATTATATCAGAATGACCAAATTAACTAAAATAATGGTGAAGGCACGAGGTGTGGCACGATACAAGGGGATACGTCTATGACAACTCCCAGTTTTATACATGCGTTGAACAGCACGGCCAATTGTACCATAAGATGGATGTCTTCCAGTGGGAAATTTAATGGCATAAAGTATTGCTGCCTCTCTCTTATTTCGATTACACTGCCCATAAAACAGTATCATTTCGCAGTATTCTTCATTTGTATGCATCTCGTTCTCCCGTACTAGAATTCGTAATATTAGAATACGACTGCATGCAATTGAAAGTGACTACACAACAGATTTGTAACGTTCGTCATGATCAGCAAAAACGCAGCAAAACAGACTGAAGCCGCAGCATATAAGTGTATTTTTTGGAACTGCTTTTGAAATGTTTTCTTCGTCCAAAATATCTTATTTTTTCTATGTTTTACACGTACACAGAATAAATTTTATTTCTTAAGGTCTCAATTGTTGTATTGTTAACGTATGCTTTTAAATTTAAAAATGATTTACATAAAAGTGACGTGCAAGAGCAAAAGTTTCCTGGCAGAGTTCCAACTAACTTCACTTTGGAGACGGCCCCTTACAAACTTCTTGAAAATAGCCGAGAAAATGGAGAAAATATGTGTTTTTTAAAGTTCCATAACTCGCGGCCAGTTTTTATCTTAATAAAATGAAACTTTTTGTGTTTACTTTGTTTTTGTGCATTGCATCTTTTCCTAAATGTAAGTGATAGGACCTGGGGACCGTATAAAAAATTAATTTTTGTAATTTCCTTCTAAATGGGTTTTTTGGTTCAAAAAGCACGTAAAAACATTATTTACCTGTTTTAAAACATTTTTCAAATTGGAAATGCATATCTAAACCGAACGGTTCGGGAATTAGCTATTGGGTCACATTAAGGCTGGACACCCTGTATATACTTCCTACTAAATTATTTACTAACTTGGGTTCCATGAGATAATTTTATACTCGTTTGTTAGCACAAAGTCTTGCAAAACTTAATAGTTTTCGAATGGGAAATACAGCTTTTAGCATTTGTGGGGGGGGGGGCATCTATAATGAAGAGGAGGCACAAATATCAACATATTCTATGCTAAAATCTAAATTTAAGCAGGAACAGCTCATGATTACTCTGTTGCAAATTCTCATGCAAAAAATACGTAGTTTTTACTCACACATCTATAAAAAATTCAATGTCATTCAGATCCCAATTGCTAACAGGGGTGTAGCTATCACCGTATCAATAATACGGAGGCCCCAAAATGCTCCAGAACAAAATCGTAAACTATTAAATGATCCAGTAAAGAGCCCCTAAAGCATTTTGATACAAGGTCCACTCATGACTACCTACGCCAGTTGTTACTAAATATAATGCATGGGTAGTTGACACTTGGATCACAAATTAATATTACTAATGAGTAAATTATATTAGAACATTTAATTAAAATACAATACTTAAATTTCTTTTACATAAAGTACCTATAACATGATCTACATTAAATATTAATTGGAGAAATATTCTTCTAAGTATGTATATGGGGTTCTACGAAAAAGTTTTTCTAGTTCTAGAAGTTCTATGAAAACACTTTCCAGTTCTAGGGGTTACGTGAGTAGAAAAATTTGAAGGCCACTGGTGTTCCGGTGAAACTCCAACTTCCAAGTGAAAAATTTTTGCACAAATTGAATTTTCAATCATGTATCTTTCAAAAATTTGGTTAAATACTATCCTTCATAATAAACACGTCACCTTAAAATAAAACTTCAAAACATACCCTTAATAAAATACACGTGAACCTAAAATAAATATTAAAAACCTTATATTGAAAAACATTTTAATAGCTGAATTATTTTCCCTCTGTGAATACCAAACCCCCATTAATAAAACGAATCAATTTCCAAGCAGCCTGGTAGCGATGCCATCAACATGTATTTGGAATATGAATATTACATAAGACCACAAATGAATGGCATACAATTCATAGTGATGTAAGCTAATACAACAAGGAACTGTGTAAATTATGTGAATATGTTTGTGTGAGACAAGTTTCTTTTACTCAAGGCAACTAGAGCAAATTATTAAAATATTTAACGGCGAACGTTAAGCTACTGAAAGTGAAGCTCGCATGAAATATTCGAATAATCCACTGACGAAATGATGAAGAATTTTAATTAGATTTACTGAGAAAATCGATTGGATTGCTAAAAGAGATAATGGTTTATTCGCAATGAAAATCCTGACATGATTCAAGACTTAATTTGAAATCAATTTTAAATAATCAAATTACATCAATCTTCATTTAGTTTCAACTAATGATTTATAAATGAAGGAATATTAATTGAAATTTTACTGTGTGTGGCTTAATGTATCAAGATCAAAAATTTACGAAATAGAGCCCATGAATCAATGCAATTATATTACAAATTATACTAATGATTATTGAACACTTTATTGAAAAAATTAAAATTGAAATGTTCGCAATGCTATGTAAAAGTCTTCGTCTTTTTCCAATCTTTTTTTCAAATTTTCTTCAATAGAAAAAAATTTGATTTATTAAAAATTACTTTTGTACAGCTTGTTTTAATAGATCCTGTAATACATAATTTAAATTCTTTTAATCTCAGGGGTTTGTAGTAAGTACAACAAACTAAAATGGAAGGCATTTAGCACTACTAAAGCAACCCAAATAATGCATTTAATCCATGCGAAGTTTTGGGGGTTTAAGTTGTGATGTAGCTATCCGCGTCCTTTCCTTAATCCTCTTAGAGAAATCTTTGATCTGTCAATTCGAGTTTATTCACAACCAACCCTCTGAAGAAGAAACCCTGATTATTTAGAGTAGGTCGGCTATACATAGTCTAGGTTTTCAAGCTAGCAAGAGAGAGAAAGTGAGGAAATAAGACAGATTGCTACTGATCAGGTATTATACCATTTTATAGCGTATTTCAGAGATTTGATAGGTGAAATAATTAAGTGACAATTAGTTACTAAAGTTTGATTATTCCTCAGATAATTGAGATAGTAGACTTGATTCTGAAATATATAAGAGGGTTGATATTTAAAGTCTTCTCATAATTCACGCATCTCATTATTAATCCACATATTGCTTAGATTGAGAACATCTCTTCTCGTTGAATTCATTGAAATTGTTTTGCTAATTTGTGTTCAATAAATAGATTGATAGTTGATATGGTTAGTCTTCCCTCTCTTCCTCCCAGATTTCTAGGTGGGAATGAGATAACATCTCATTCCTTACAAAGTCAAAGCACATGAAGTTTAAAATTAAACAATAATAGATATACACGGTAAGTTCAAAAAGTTCCCAATTACAAATTATTAAAAAATAGAACGATAATTTAATCTTATTTGATTTCAAAGTACTGTCCTCCTGCATCCCCACAATTGCTCCAGGGTTTGTATGATCATTCAAAACACTCCTTGAACTCATTTTTGAGAGGTCCTTTGGTTGCAATATCACATTTTTAATCACCTCATCTGAATCCACAAAACGATGTTCATTCAATTTCATTTTCAACTATGGTAACAGGTAAAAATCCTCTGGTGCTGGAATTGTTTCCTTATGCTTTCTCCAGTATCTCCAGCATCTTAGGTGATTTCTAGAGCAAAACACAGAATGAGATGTTTGCACGCTGCTCCAAAACACCCCTTGGAATCCATTTTTTGAGAGGACCTTCAGTTGCTTCGTCGTATTTTCCCTCGACTTGTATCCAAGTGAAGTTTCATCTTCCTTGGTGATGTTTTTGGTGATGTTTTTGCTTTCTATTCACTTGATTGACATTTTGTCTCAGGGCTGTTAATAAAGCACCACGTATCCTCACTGTTACGATTTTCTTCAAGAAGACGTCATCTTCATCAGCCATGCCAATCAAATCGATGGACGTGTTCATTCTCATTTCTTTTTGTTTGGGTGATAGCAGTTTTGGAACCATATACAAGCAAAAACATGATACTGTTAATTTTCAAATCATCATGAAGAATGTTGTCATGTGAAATTCCAAGTTCAGAGGCAATAGCATCCATGGTTAATCGTCTGTCCGCACGAACGATTTCTCGAACGCGCTCAGCGTTCTCATCTGTGTTAGAAGAGGGACGTCCATTCGTCATGTCGGTCATATTCAATGCTTGTGCAACCTTCACGAAAACGCTTATGCCACTCCTTCACAGACATTTTTATAGCATTGTTTACGCACGTTTTCTTCGGCATCTTGATTGTCTCAGGGATGGATTTCGTAATTCTGAGTCTCGGCCAAATGACGAGGATGACACCTGAACTGGCACTCCTTCTCCAAACTACCACGCCAGGCCAATGGGAGGACTTTGAGCCATGTGTGACAGATTTGTCTCTTATATCGATTTAAAACATATCAAAAAAGAAAAAAAATTTTATTCACTAAATTCTGTTCAAATTCGAAAAAACTATTTCATTTTATTATTACTTCTGACAAATAAATTATGTTTCAGTGCTTCTCAAACTCTTAATATTTGTAACCTAATATTCAAACATAAATATCATCATAATTTTCGAATTACAATGTATTGAGTTCAGTAATACTATATTTTGACGCTAAAACCACAAAACAATTTTAACTTCTTAAGTGTCACCGGCGTATATAAATTCTCGCTTACTCAAAACGTTAACTGCCCCGGACGTATATATACGTGTTTCCGAAGAATATGATCTTTTCTGTGCACTTCTTTCCTCAAAATTATTCCGAAGGCTTTGGAATGCAGTAAAAGGGCCTTGATAGTGTTTGATAAGAATTTACTTATATAAAAAAAAAGATTTAGTTATATATATACATACAGGGTGGCCATAATTAAATTGCAAGTGTTCAAGGGGTGCTGGAGAGAAAACGGGTGGGAATATTCCGATGAAATTTGGTATCTACACGTTTCAGTACATGCGCAAATGAAATATGCAAAGAAAAAAATCGTAATTTTCACCCGATAGGTAGCACTATACCATATTTCAATGCTCACCGGGATCATATACAACTTCTAAAACCTATAAACAAAGCATAATGACATTCTAAGAGGTGTATAAACAATATAAAACATCACTTACCGTTTATCAAAATTCCATACAATTCGTTTCAGTAATTAAACTTCTACAGTATCATATAATCAAAAACTAACGTAAATTAAGATCATAAATTAAACCATCTATAAAGACGCTTTGGAAAACAAGTAAACCATTATTTATTCAACGAAATTATCACATGATGTGCTCAATATTCGAACCACCAGATGCAACCACATGCTGAAAACGTAAAACAGTATTGTCCACCGTCGCTTTAAAATCTCTTTTGTAACCCACCTCACGTGGCTCGTTATGCTAGAATTCAATTCAGCAACAGAAGCATGTAGTTTTCTATAAACCATATCTTTCAGATGTCCCCCACAGATAAAAATCGCAAGGATTAAAGTCCGGTGAACGGGGGGGGGGAGGTCAAGCGTTTTCGAAACCTCTGCTTATGACTCGGTCCACACCAAAGTCATCAGGTAGCAATTTTTAACAGGTTTAGCGATGTGATGGGGATGCTCCGTCCTGCATAAATACCGTGGTTCCTGAACAATATCTGTCTTGCAATGCTGGAATCAATTGTTCTTTCAACATCGCACCGTAGCTAGTCTCTGTAACACTACAGCGTTTGAGACCAATTGGAGTTGTGGTCATAAAGAAATATGGGCCCACAAGTAAATCACCAAGTCATTCTACACCAGAGGTTCCCAAACGTTTTCGTCTCATAGACCCCTAGCCATGTTTTTTCTGTTTCGGGTAGACCCCTGCTTACCTAATATTAAATTTTTGCAAATTTATCAACGTCTTCTTGATAGTTGATGCTACTACTTTAAAAGAATTAAATTTCTAACTATAATGAAGTATAGCGTTTAAAACTTAAAAAACACATCCTAATGAATTAACATTAAAATCAAATTAATACATAAATTAACTGAACCACAAATAAATGCTTTTATTAAGAGGGATGAATCCGGTGCTTCTATAACAAATTTTCACCAATTAATATCACACACAATTTATTTAGGTTTAACCCTAAATCTCCTTTGTTAGTAAGTTAACGGTTATTTTTTTATTTCACTTTTTTTTTCAGATTGGCAAACTTAGTAAAACTCCCTCTCACAAGGAAAAGCAATTAAAAACTTACTCACGATATTTCATAATTTGCGACAAATATCAGGTATGTCTTTTTAAAGCCAAAATTGCTGACATCCATTTCTAAAATTTATTTTAAGATCTTAGTTAGGACCTATTCTGATCAGTTCCTATTGTAATGTAACATTTTTTTTCAAAGTAACTATATGAAATCATTGTCCTCTACTGTAAAATTACTATAAAAAAAAACAATCTCAAACCTAGTTTTAAAATCTGAGTATGGGCATTTAAATGTTGAACGTAGGTTAAAATGTCCTAACTGATTGTGTGTGATAAATTAAGGAAATTCCCGACGACCAATATTATACTTCTTTATCTTAATTTTGGAAATAAATGGTCATTGTGTCTTAGTAAAATTTATGCCGTCCACCTAGTAACCACAAAATATAACCTCACTAAAATTAGTAAATGTTAAATTGATAAAATCTAGTTTCCACTAGATCAATCTTTTTTTAAAGATTAATGTCATGATCGGTTTAATGAAACCACTATCATAGACCCCTATTTACACCTCATGGACCCCCCAAATTATTTTTTGGCTGGTGTGTACCCCTTGCAGGTCGTCATAGACCCCTGGGGGTCTTATTATAGACCACTTTGGGAAACACTGTTCTACACTATACAGTTACATAATCGGAATGGGGGGGGGGTCATGCTTACCGTATTGGTTGCTCGTTCCCCATATCCTGCAGTTACGCGCATTTACATTACCTGACAGTGTAAAATGTGCCTCGTCTGTCTATAAGATCCTCTGTAGCCAAGTGTCCTCCTCATTGATTTTCGACATTACAAAGTTTGCAAAATCTTAGGGTGTCATCATGTGTTTTAAATTCTTGAAGCATTTTAATTTTATACAGATAACGTGGAAGAATGTGGCGCAACACTTTATCTCTTCCCTGGTCAAATGTGCATAATGTCCGAGCCACACTTCTTGCGCTCACCTGTTGCAGCATACTGGCTCCTGAACAGCTACTCGTAGAAACGATAACGTCATCAATTTGTTGCGCTCTTTCAGGGTTTAAGGAACACCGCAAACTTGTGCCAGGATTAACACCCAATATTTTTTTTTCTCCTGTTTCTTCAAACTTAGAAATCATATTTTTCAATCCATTGACACACTCAATGGACCTCTTCTTAATCGTTTCATACGCCGGTATTCTTACCGAATAGCTGAATAATTGCTACCAATCAGATAGAATATGCCGTCGATAAGCATTGAAACATGATTCAACGCCATCTATCGAATGAAAATGCCGATTTTTTTCTTCACATATTTGACTTGCGCATATTCTGAAACGTGTAGATATCAAACTTCACTGGAATATTCCCGGTAGTTTTCTTTCCAGCATTCCCAGAACACTTGCAGTTTAATTATGGCCACCCTGTATATGTATGTACAAGTATTCCTCCCCCCTCCAATACATCACATACGTGTGCCTACGTGGAAAACTGGGGCATTGGGGAGTGAATCTCGTAGCTTTTTATCGGCAGATAAGGGATAACCCGTAAAAATTATCAAGATATGTGTTAATTTTTTAATTTTATATATGACAAGTTCATGGGGGTCACTGGTAATTATTAAACTTGTTCTTATAGTATTATTGAATTAATTATGAAATACATTGTGCAGTACTGATACACTTACAAGTTTATTATATCAATGTAAATGTGTATTTTATTTGTTATATGTCAGAATGTATTTTGTTAGCTTACTTCCAGTATTTTAATTTTTTTTTAAATAATATTTTGCTTACAACTTTTCAATGTGCTCGCGCCCCCTCGTAGAGTTGTTGCCCTTCTAGTGGAGCGCTTCACAGTTTGAGAAACACTGTTATAACTGATAAATGGAAATTTTTGATTCTCTTTCGGAGCTATCGTGAAAATCATTTAACACGAAGCACAAGGGCCTGGAATATTTTTTTTTTTTGTGTTAAAAGTATTTCGTGTTAAAGGATGTTGCCAAAAATAACAAATTTAGCAAAACTAAGTTAGCACATTTTATTTAATAGATATGTGTACATGCATGTATTTAATAAAAATAGTTTACACATTCACGTAATCTGCTCTCTTTTTTTTTAATTATTGTTGAAAAGTTGAGTTAGCAATACCAAATTTCTTACAGATTTCCGTTTTCATCTTCTGTTTTTGATCAACAGCTTTAAAAAGCTCCATTTACAATGTAAGCAATATAGCTGTTTGCTTTCTTTTGAGCTCCTTGCCATTGTGCTAATTTTTAAAAAATTATTCGAAAATAGAAAAAATAATGTGAACCAAACTCACACTGCAATGTACCCGTCACCGAATTTCAAAGCCAACCGATGGGAGATTAGAAGTTTTTGAGTGGCATTTCTAGGGATGGAGGATGAATGTAGCTTAGATAAACTAAATTGGCTCGTGTCACAGTCTATTCCGAGAGTATTTCAAAGCCAAGTTAGCTTCCTTTCTTCGAAACATGTGAAAGCACCTCTTTCGTTTCCTTTCCTTCTAAAAGCTCCCCTGCACGGCTGGATTTTCCGTATTTTGTTCTTTCCCAGAAGGAAAATCATTTCGTGTTAAGCGATTTTCCTTTTGTGTTAAGAGGCAAAAATGCATGCATGTTTGTCGGGACAGTTGTATTATTCCATGTTAACCGATATTTCATCTTAAGAGTTTTCGTGTTAAATATATTTTACTGTATTTATTCAGATAAACTAACCGCCCATGAGAAAAAAGGCCCTACAGTTCCCAAATCATCTTTGTGACCTTGGGCGCTGAGTTTCATCAGTAGCCGGACAGATGGTCAGTCTGACGTGAAACCCCAGTGTTTCGTTCCCATGCAAGCTGGTTACTCATTTTTCAACCCACTGCAAGATTCAAAAGCTGAGTTGACCTTGCCCAGCCTGGACCGGACCTGTGACTTGGAAGTGCTGCCACTCAGCCACTGGGCTTCATCAGTACTAATATAATGCCGAATTTTACAGTATTAATCACAATTTAAACAAGAAAATGAGTTAAAATATTTTAGTGAACAATTTAATACAGTACTTATCGATACGTTTTCTTAAAAATTAGCTTTATTAAATTTAATATTCAAATTTAAGCAAACAGATATTTTTGAAAAAAATTAAGGGAAAATGTTACATTAAACAATAACTACGTTGTCATTATACTTTAAAAAATAAGAGAATATGGAAGAATGTATTAATATAAAAATCAAAATGTCTGTACAAATGTTAATTTGACACCCTTTTGTTGAGAGCAGAAAAACTGATAATTTATCAAAGATCTCATAATTAAAACAAGAAATAACTCCTGAAATCAAAATAAAATTCAAATAACAACCCTTATATCCATTTAAATAAGGAGAATATACAAATATAAAAAAATGATTCCTAAGTATTTTTCGTCTGCAAAAATCCTAATTTTAGTAATTATATAGACACAGTAATAAACATCTTATATACATACACATGCCTCGATCTTCAATGAATAGAATGGCTTAAATAATTACACGAATGAATATTTTCTATGGAGAAGTAAATGAACTTTTGTGGAGAGAAAATTAATTTTCCAAAGGAAGCATATTTCCTAATTTCTTGAACTAAAAAATACGAAAAGAATTTTGCTCATCTTTCAGACAGAGCACAGGAAGAATAATTTCACATTAATCTTCCGAAGAAAAAGAAAAAATGTTTCAGTCACATGAATAATACTTATCTCATTTCTTTGCATTATTTTAGAAGTTCCTTTTGATAAAATGGCCTTTTTTTACAGTTACTCTTAAAAATAAAAGTATATTTTCTCCTAGTATTCTCGAAGGGCTTTGCCCATAGAAGTTATGTCAAATATTTGATCCATGGTATTTTTTTTTATTAATAAGTTGTGAATTGTATGCATACATTCTCTTAATTAATTATGCGTGTAACGCATTATAATGCAGTCGGACCCATATTTAACGAATACATCAGGACCGAACATTTTGTACGTTAATTCGGGGTTATTCGTTATATCGGGGTCCAAACAAAATGCGAATTGTTTGTCCTTACCTTCTTGAAATTCTGTAATAAGCAACTACGAAAAAAATATCCGTTGTTAGAAATTACACACTTTTTATTCATCAGCTAAAAGTACTATTAGTGAATGAATAAGCACAAATTAATTGGAAATTATAAATTACTGACTATTAGATGTTTGGCAATATTTTTTCAATTCCTACTACTTTTGTAACACACTCTCTCTATATTTATATATATATTTATCTTGGTCAAATTTTCAATCGTTAATAAAATGCATTTTAAAACACTCAATCGAGTTGAAATTTTATATACACGATTATCTTAGATGACAACACAGTAATTTATTTATAATGAAAATAAAATTAATTGATTAAAGCTTATTATTCAAATAATTACAAATACAGCCACATTGGCATCATTTTTGGCGACTTAACAAAAATTTTGGCGACTTGTGGCAAAACTTGAAAAAGTTTTTTTCTTACATTTTAAAGCGATCATTTGAGTTGAACTTTACTGTATATTCTAAGTTTTGGATAACAATACGATAATTTAATTATAATTAACTAAAATTACTTAACTGAAATTAATTATTTAAAGAATTACAGATACAGCCACGTTGGCTTCATCAAAACTTTGAAACGTGAGGGGGAAAAAATCTTTCAAAGCATTCAGTTGAAATGAAATTTTATATACACGATTGTTTTAGATGACAATACGATACTTTAATGATAATTAATAAAAATTAATTGCCACTTAATGTTGTGATTCTGTCATATGTATATACATGTTTATATTAATTGTAATTATTTAATAAAAGTAACGAAATTAATAAAATTAAACGAAATTAACGTATTTAATAAAAGTTTGTTTTTTTTTTGTTATTCTAAATAAGAATTGATTTAAAAAAAGATTTTTATATTACTTGTTTTGATTCCTGACTAAAAAGAGTTATTTTCCGAATTTATCCAGAGAAAATAGTGCGTCTTTTATATCCTGCTGCATAAGAAAGATGTATGTTTTCAGTTTTCAAACAATATAAAATAGAAAATGTAACAGTTTCGATAGGAGTTTCATTATCAACTTCCGCATCAGAATCATTGGCTCAGACAAATCAACAATTTCTTCAATTTCAGCTGCATAGATAGGCGGTCCGCCATCAAATGAATCACAAAAGTTAGAATCTTTAAATATTCCCTGCGGAAGGATTTTGGAAAGGAATTTTTTGCTTTACTCACAAGACTTACACGTTCGGTTACACTCATAACACTTCTCTGAATCTGCAAAGTCTAATAATGGAACGAGTTTTTTTTCCAACTTTATGCAGAGAAGAAAATACTGCGTCATTTTCATCCTGCTGCATGAGGTATGATTTCAAAGTTTCCAAAAAATGTAAAGCATTAGAAAATGTAACAGTTTTGATAGGAGTTTCATTACCAATTTCTGCATCAGAATCGCTATTCATTGGCTCGGACAAATCAACTATTTTCTCAACTTCAGTTGCTCATATCGGCAGTTCGTGCCATCAAATGTAACATAATCGTTAAAATCTTAAAATATATATTGCGTTGCCGAGTGGGTTAATATAAGAGAGGGATTTCCTGTCATATTCAAAACTCACACGATAGATACATTCATGACTCATCTGCGACTGCAGAGTCTAATAATGGTTACACCTTTTCCCGTCGGAATGTGCTGATTAGAAGGAAAGAAACGTCATGGTTCGGATAACAAAAAATGTCATTTTTAAGAAAAAAAATCCAAATTTTTTCTAATACGAATTAATAATAAGAAACCAGCTGTAGAAATAATTCGTTAATTCGGGATTTGTTTTTCGTTAAATGGGTTTTTCACCAATTTAATCCAGGAAAGAGAAAAATTCGTTAAATCGGGGTCCGAACGTTTTTATTTTTTCTACCGCTTATTATATTATATCAGAATTAGGGGCTTAGTTTTGCTATCATATCAGCGATGGACATTGCAGTTCTGAATCAAGCTCAAGTAAAGAGGATATCTAAATTAGAACTCTTCCCTCCTAGCATCTAAAGGAGGATTTTAGGGCTCAATCTCATTTATAAGGCAAAGTTCCTTGGTGAATTTGAGAACGCCTGTCTCGACTACTACATGGCTGGGCGTGGTCAGTTCCTGACCACGCCCATCTGATTTGAGAGGGAGAGTTATATCAACGGCACCCGATAAGAAACACGTGAGCTACTGACGGTGAACCTCATAATTTTGAGCCTTGGTTAAGTGACAAGGACGACACCTCAGCTGACAACCCCTCTTCTAACTACTACATCACATCAACGGGAATACTTAGAGCGAGTTCACTACACGGTTGGGTCTTCAGAGCCATTAGTTGTGGAACTCATGACACGCCGGTCACGAGTCTCACCATTACCACTTGGTTACCACGGTTACCATGCCCATTTGGCAACCGTGGGCTTATGTTTTAGTTAGTTGATTTGAACTGATTTTTTTTGTCTTACTGTGAAGCAACACAAGGGTTATTGGCAACAAACATATTTTTGAACCTCGGTGAAGTAACGAGAACGGACCAAAAGCTGGTATCCTCCCCTCCAAACTTTCTCATCACATAAACGGGAGGATTTTAAGCCTTGCTAAGCCTATTTTAAGCATAAGGCATATGCCTCAGCTCCTCTACGCGTTGGGTCTTTATTGGCCTTAGGTTTCGAACTCGTGACTCGACATCGCCAGGGCCACTTAGCTACCGCGGCATAATGCCCTAGTTAAACCAGTTTGCTAAAATAAACGAATACTGCTTGCAACTCTGGTTTATTTACATGCCAATATTTAAAATAAATATATCTGAAAAATAATAGCTCTCAGAATCTGGAGTACAAATTTTTGTCTCTAGCTTTCTACAGTAGGAAATGGTTTTAGCCACGCCTTTGCGACAACCTCGTGACAAACTTTTCTTTGTTGATTGGTTAAAGTTGAAATCGCAAAATTTCAGCTATTGGTTTCTGAAAGCTCTCATCGACGTGCCACAGTATCCGAAGGTTTTGCTAATCCTATAGAGCACTTGAATCCTATTGAAACTTTTTCAGCTCACGGAACCTCTAGAACTAGGTGTTTTCGTAGATCCCCTAGAAAATATTTTCGTGGAACCCTATTCCACACACACATTTAGAAGGATATATCTTAAAATAATATTTAAAGTAGATCAGCATGTCATAGGTACTTTATGTAAAGGAATTAAAAGAATTTAATCTACTTTTAATATAATTTACTCATTAATAACATCCTGTGTTCCAAGTGTCATCTACCCATGCTTTATGTTTAGTAACTGGGATATGTGCTTGCATTGTTTCACACAAACTCACGAAGTCTATGTGATTGAGATTAACTGCAATCGCATTACATGTTATGAGTTTCATTTGTTTCTATGCTTTATTTTTGTAGCCATTCACGTTGAGAAATATTTTTCGCTTATGGACATTGCTATGAATGGCATTAAAATGTTTATAGCTGTGTGAGAAATACTGTGCATTTTGCATGAATTTTAATTATAAACGTTAGGTGTGTTCTTGCTTAATTTAGATTTTTAACATCGGATATGTTGATATGTTGTTTCCTCTCCTTTATTGTAGGTGTTTTTTCCACAAATGTAAAAAGAAAATGCATTTTTCATCAGAAAATTATTTAGTTTTGCAACGCATTATAATAGCGAGTTAAAAATTATCTCGTGAAATCCTGGAAAGAAAAACAATAAAATACTCTCAATCTAGTTTGCAGTATATATATAAAGAAAAAATGCTTTAAGATTATTTTTTTGATATTATAATAAAAGTTTAAAAGGTATTGTTATTAAAAGTATAAAGTTATTATGATAAATATAAATGATATTACGATAAAGTTATAAATAGAATGTTCAGTTTCTTAATGACAGGGATGAGCTTTAAGTTCTTGTGAGTATACGAACTTTATAGTATCACATGAATAAATTTTATGTGCATAATTATAAGTTTCTTTTCGAATCTTTTTATTGTGACTCGTGGAATCCCAAGGTTCCGTGGAACACAGTTTGAAAAGCGTACCTTTCAGGGGTACCTGAAGGGTACGCGTTGCACCGGAGTTTGGTGGTGATATGCACTTCGCCGTGCTTAACTTCGTCTAATTTTACGCTCTCACGCTCCAAGTCAAGACTATATTGTGAGGCACAATTTTTGGAATTGCCTTCAGAGGGTTTCTTGAAAAACAAATATAAGGAGTGTGCTCTAATGTCATTTTGGTTACAAATGCAACATGTGTATTCGGTTTTAACAGAAAAAAATTCTAAAATACATCTTGAATTTTCCAACTTCAAATTTATGCGGAATTACTTTGTCAGCATTTGTAAAATAAATGAACGAATAATAAGTTGAATATATATATATATAATAAAGGAACAAATTATTTGGCGCGTAGCCGCGCATCTCAGATTAAAATTAACAATCAGGGAACCAAATTATGAAGATGTGTCACCTCAGCACAAACAATTTCATCCTTCTCATTAATTCAAATATAGTCGACTCTCGATAATTCAAACCTTCGATAATACGAACCTCTCGATAATTCGAAGTATATGCTCAGTCACTAGAAAAACTTTTGATATATCGAACTAGGACAATACGTTTGGGTACACTCAATAATTCGAAGTAAAATCTGTGGCTGGCCAGACTATAACACGCAATAATTAGAAGTTATCTTATGAAACTATCGACAATTCGAACACTCACTATCATGTACAGTCCTGTAGCAAACAGGTTGGAGCTTACAAGTTTTGTGTTGTATTGTCTCTGCGAGCGAAAAAAATATAACGATTTTTTTTTAACAAAATATGACAAAAATAATAAAATTATTAAATTTCCTTTTTTAAAAAATTCTTTATTTATTGTGACAAAATTTTGGATCCGTGATATTTTACATCAATTCCAAGACTTTGTTGAGACAAATATTATTCATCTCGTTGCTAACTAATGGCCGCTCGCGCCAAGTGAGTTAACTAACAAACGGAAATTTAATAAAATTATAGATCATAATTTGTAAAATAATTAATTTTTAAAATGAATTTTATAACTTTATATTTATGCATTTGTAATATTACTAATTTGTATTTTATGTAAACTAATATTTATATTTATACTGTGTATTTATATTGTAAATCTGGAAGCAATTTCCTTGTAACATTCTTCAGTTTACCGAATTGGCAACAGTCCGTATTTTGATATCATACTAGTTGCAATGCTTTGATGTGAGCGCAGCTAAGCCTAATAGAATAAAAATTATTCTTCGATTCGTTATAGCAAATTTCTATACTTCAACGTTATAAAACGAAACGTTCCATAACAACTTCGATTTTGGAAACACAGAAAAAAGTAATTCGACTAAATATTGTAAATATGATAATTTAAAGTCCCTTCCTTTTTGGCTTGCTTTTATAAAATTATTAATTATTCTCACTTTCTTGCTTGTATACTTTTATTATTGTATATAATCTGTTTATATATTGCTTTAACCACTCAAAAAGTTATTTTTATCTTAATTAACTGAATTGCGCTTATTTATAAAAAAAGCAATTCTTACTGAAAAATTATATTTGCATGGAATGATTGTGCGTTGGCCATTGGCAGAACAACAAAGGGGACCAACCACACCCTAAAAAGTTTTAAGTTACAAATCAGCTTCCTTGGAAAACAACTACCCTCGTATTCAGCGCTTATTAGTTAAAAATCTTTCTCTTGCACACGCATTTTACTGGAAAGGACAAACTTTAACAGAACGTGTTCTAGCAAGAATTTCAAATTTTTTTTCTTATTTTAAAAAAAAATTTTCTTATTTTAAATGATCTAATAAATTCTTCTTTATTTATAAAATATTGACCTTGTATTCAGTACTAATGATATCACATTAACATGATAAAGGAGAAAATTACAACGATTGGTTACAAAAAAACTATATACTGAAATTGCGATCTTCGTAAAAGATATTTTGAAAAAGAGGCTCTATTGCTAATATGGCTTTAATTTATTAAAATTTTATTCGATATTTTTTTTACCCGAATCTATATTAGAAATTAGA
>BMAO01018232.1:0-14770 GCA_019973975.1 Trichonephila clavata | reverse complement strand
CTAAAGGTAAGTATTGAGGTCTATTATAATATTGACTAATCGTTTCCCCGTCTTCCCCTTTAGTTAGAACGATTCGTAATAAAGGAGCTTGTGTATCTCCCACAATTTGAGGTGAAATTAGATCGGAGTAAACGTAAAAAACCGAAAAATTAGACCATGCATCAGCAACGAATTCGCTTTTCATATTACCCATTATGATTGCATTGCGTTTGAACCCTGACAATTCGCCTAAATTCTCTAAATGAAGACTGCTACCTTGAATCGCATTAATTTTCACCCGTTTCGATGCTTTATTGTAAGTTATTGTGAACCGACTAGGAATTTTTGGTAAAGCAAGCTGTATGGCTGATATAATATCAAACATTGTTTCATAACACCCCACATCAATTGTTTGCTTAACGGTTGAAGAGATATTACCGTCACCCACTTTGTATCGAAAATAATTGTTAGTTTCATTTACGTTAAGCCAAGAATGAGGGTAGATGATTTCAGACAATCCCACTTCCCATTCACCATTTAAATAAACGGGGGAGGGTAACTGAGTTTTGAAATGTGATATTTTGTTTTCTGGAAAGAAATGCATAGAGCTATCAGAAGGTAATGTTACGTAGAAGGACATTTTGAAAATGAGTCCGTAAGAAAAAAATTTAACTGTTTATACTTTTTGAATATCAGTCACCCAATCATTAAACTTTTCAGGATAACCTAAAAATTTAACAAAATATTCAGTGATTCCTCATCTTTTTCTTTGTTTGATGACGTTCTCTACAGGATGGAAACCAGAGTCGACAACTTTTTGTAATTCTGCTTCGTAATAAGTACCTTTAATCTCTTCACCTTGTAAATCTCTTAATCTATAAATGATCGGAATTCTTTGCACGATTTCATAAACTGTGAAAAGATCTCGATTCCAGTTTTGTTCATATCCTTTTTCAAAGAGAAGTTTTTACTTATTAATGCGCACAACATCACCAATTTTAAATTTAAGGGCTTTAGGTTTCTCATTTCTTAGATCACCATATAAATTATTTAATACTTGCTTCCTGTTATGCCTACTTACAGAAGCAGGCTCCATTTTAATTTAACGGTGATACGAGTGATTATAACTGTGCATTAATTTATCAATGACGTCAATGTAATTTTTAGTATTAAATTCAGTGAAATATTTCCACATTTTTGTTTTTAACGTCCGATTAAACCTTTCAACTACGCTAGCTTTAGTTTCGTTATTTGTAGAAAAAAATTTTACACTCATATTTTTCAAATAATTTTGAACTACTTTATTTAAAAACTCCTTACCGGCATCTGTTTGCAACACTTTAGGCTTCCTTTCTTTAAAAATAATTTCTAGCGCAGACTTTACACTTTTTCCAAATTTATCTTTCAGAGGAATTGCCCAAGCAAATTTTGAAAATAAATCAATGCAAGTTAACAAATACTTATAACCCTTATTAAATTCTGCTAAAGATTGCATATCGACTAAATCCGCTTGAAACTGACGATCAATATCACTTACAAATACTCGATTCCGCTGAAACTTATGCCGAACAGGTTTATGAAGAATGTAAGCATCTTTCTGTGATAACCAATGCTTTACATCTTTTTTACTATATTTCCCTTTTAAAGAGCGATGTAATGCCTCCACCCCCCCCCCCCGAAGCTACTTGGAACTTCGAGATTTTCGTAAAACGCTGCTAAATCTTGATACATTATTACCGACGAACAGAACTTGATTGAATGACTATTACAATGAATAGTTATGCAATTTATACTTTTTGGGAAAGGCAAAGGGATTATGTTTAAAAACATGAACATAAATTTTCCTTACTTTTATACAAAATACTCTTATTTGTTTTTTAAATGTGAAACTTATTTCAACACAAATATTAAACTAAACAAACAACAAAAATGATATTAACTCAAATCAAGCATAAAAAAAAAACATTTTATTCAGATTTATAGGAACAATATACTGTGTAAAACTTATAAAGTCAGTATGCAATATTTTTTAAACAAAATCCTCATAATATTCAAAACAATCAGATGGACATAACATGTCTCTTACTTCTCTTAAAATAATATCTAAGCGAAGATTTTCCAAAAAATTTTCAGTTACATAGTTTACAGGTTTTAGCAGTAAAAAGTGTACATTTTCAAAAAGATTATTATAAAAATAATCAGCTATCTCATTAGCTTCCAGTGACAAAACATGTGAATTAAATGTTTCTTCTCGGTTCCCCCATAACTCCTCAGCGAGTTTCTGAGGTTGATTCAGTCCTTTTTCGTTCAGGAGGCTACAAATAGATTTTTTCAAAATTTGCGTCAAGTATCGTTGACCCAGACTAACGTCCAAAGAAAAAGGTAATGCGTTTTCTATGGGACCTTCACAGAAGGTTTTATATGCAGTTAAAAAGTCCATACACAGAAATACATTGTCTATTACGGCATTTTCAATAGCACCATATTTTTCAATCATTTCAGCCCACTGCTCTCGGGATATGCTGATTTCTTTAAAAGTAGGCTCTTTATCCGGACCGTATTTAATGCGCTTAAAAGTAAAATTAGTGAAGTTCTCACTTGTTATTTGAATGTGTCGTTCAGGAGGAAAAAGTCCACTTGGTAATTCCTCCAGTGATTCCGGTACTTTCTTTTTACGCATGATATATTCGATCCACCGTGGGTCTAATGTTATTCCCTCAGGAGTTGGGTAGTAGGTTTTTCCATACTTCTGGAAACGCCTTATGTGTACTGATACGGAATCATAATAGATGCTTGCAAAGACAAAAACATCATCTCTAATTGGAAATACTCCATCTGGTATGCAATCCCTCGGTAAATTTTCCATACTTCTGAAAATAATATATCAAAATTAATGAGGATTAGAAAAGTGTAAAAAATATTATAAACATTACATATCAAATTTATTTAATTTTGTTACTTACTTTTGAAACTTCTCTTCTTGCTTTCTTATTTGCAGAAGATTCCACGACCTTTCCAAGCTTTCGTTGTTCGCTATGTGTTTCAGACATTGTCAATTTTTTCCCCTTGTTGAATACAGTCCGCCGTAGTACTGACAAACGAAATGAATCTTGAACCCAAGATGTGACAAGGGTCTAAAGCATATTGACCGAATTACACTTGAACGGAGTTCGCTGAGTGGTTGAAAGCAAGGTATCCATCCGCTCTAAGCATTGAGATAATTTCTGACGTAGAATTCAGTCACCGTCTTGTAGAATCAAGATCAGACAAGCTAAGACAAGTTCAATCATAAACCGTTCACACGCTGATTACGAGTATTCTACGTCACATTTTTACTGTGTATGTGTAATCATTATACCGAATTAAAATTTACAAATTATTAAAATAATATAAATGAAATATTTTTTATTTCATTTTAATTAAGAAAATGTCGCCATCTGCTTCGCCTGCAAAATTAAATTCATGAGATTATAAACCTAAGTTTTCTTCAGGTCTGCATGCCTTCATAGGACAATGGTTAGCGTAACTGAAAAACTATTGTCCTATGGAGACATTTTGTTCTGGGGCTGTGAGTTTGAATCTGGATTTATTATTTTTTTTATTTGAGCGTTATTTTTTCAATCATTTTAAAATCTAATAATTAGTGTATAGTTTAACCGATAGGAGGTGCCATGAGCACTTTAAACATTCCTAGAATTTTTTTACACATTTAAAAAACAACTCAACTTAGCAGCAGGAGGAAAAATCTCAACAGCATTTGAAAAACAACTCAACTCCCCCCCATCAACTCGAAGACCAAAACATAGCAGGAGGGAAACAACTCAACTCCGCGCCTGCGCCTTTACAGCAGAATCGGCTTTTCTTATCTACTCATATAATATGGTATACAGTAGCATCTTAGGATAATATTTTGTTTTGAGTTCTTTTAAAGAGGAATTATATATTAAACGTAGACACTTTCGATTTTTAAAAATATTAATAGTTTAAGTTATTGAATATTTGTAGTTAATTATTATAATAAATTACGTTTTCAGTTTTTTTAAACTAAGCTCAATTTTAGAATTTTTAAATTTTATTGGTCCCAGTTAAGCAATAAAAAATTACCATATTATATTATTTACTTTCTATGTACTTTATTTACTTTCTTCATATTATATTATTTTCTTATTTATTTACGACTTTGACAGTTATTTAAAGACATTAATGCGAGCGGTGCTGCGGGTAAAAGCTAGTCATAATATATATATATACACTTGTAAAGAAAAAATACTTTCATATTAACCAATATTCTATGTACAATAGCTGTTATTTTCTAATATTTACATAAAGTTTGCTGTTTGTGAAAATACATTTCAGAGTATTACTAATAGACGGATATCTAGAATAATATGATATTCATTATTTTATATGGTTTACATGTCAGATGGAATTTTCAATTTAGATTTAAATGAATATTTTATGCAACAATATTTTTAAAAATATTTATTACTTTCCATTTTTAAAATGCTGCTAACAAATTCCAATCCACTTAAGAGATGCATTTAAAAAAGAAAATAGCATGAAGTTTTTTTAAAAAAAAGAAAAATGTTTCTTTTATAAAACTTAAACATCGGTAGAGAAAATAGTACATTATCAATAAGTAACTTGCAGTAAGCAAGAATTAACTGAGTAACACATGACAAATAATGAATTTGGCCAAGAACTTTAGAAATCCTCCTATAACAAAACACTCATTGAGAAAATTTTAATAAGTTCAATACACAATTTTCAAGAATCCTAGCTACAGAAACATTTAAGAATGAAATATTAAACTGCATTTGAAAATCTAAGCAAATACACGTTATAGACATTTTCAAATAAAATTATTTGGATTAATCAGCATTCAAAATAACATTATTCAAGAATATGAAAAATTTGATATTTACAACTACAGCAAATTTTAACTTTCAGTCCTGAATTTCTACATTATACAGGACGTTTTAATTATTGACGAATATGTCTTGATTTTGCAAGCCATGTTTACTGGGAAATAATTCAAGAATTTTTTCCAGTTTCCACAACTTTCTAAGTTATTGACCATCTGAGAATGACAATTGAGGAGAAAAAACAACTTATTGACTCATTAACAGATTTTATATTAAAATCCAAATTTAAGTAAACCTGCTTTCAGTATTCGTTTTTATTTTAATTAGTAAAGTACAGGTTAGTCAACCTCTGAATATAAATACCTTTAATGCTGGATTTCAGCTTCCAGTACTGGTCATTATACATGCATGGCTATATATATATTGTTTTTTCAAATTAATGAAAAGGATGACTTATCTTTATTCCTTAATTTATATATGGATTTCAATATTTTATGAGATTCATGGTTTTTAATTCTTTTGAGGGTAACTGTATATTTTAAAAATAATTCTCCAATATGCTCCATACCATTCTTATAATAAGACAATTAAACTCTTGTGTTCTTTGAAGGTGTCCAATTATACTTGTTTGCATTCATCTGTTATATTTAAAATTAGCATTCTTTCAGATTAAGAGAAGTTTGTTCTCATGTTGAAGCATTTGTGATATCTACTGACAGATTTTTCATTGCTAAGTAATAGAATATGATGAAAATTATTGGAATTTCTAAAAACGGATTATTAATTTTTCTATAAATATGATTTACCAGAAATTTTAAAAAATTATTTTTAACTTATGCTTTAAAAAATTCATTCACACACACAGGTATATTGTAATCCCAATATGTATATAATTTTGTACAGACAAAATTCCTCTACGAGGGGCTGCTAAAAGTAGAAATCACTGCAAAGTAGCAAGTTTGGGTGGTTATTATGAGAAGCACATACTGGATAGTGTCAATAAACCAGCTCTCTGGTGCTGTTAAAGAGTATCAGTAGTATGCATGTGTGACGGGTGCTTACGCGTTTCACTAACCTTCTCTCACATCTTTAAATATTTTATTTATTTTAACCAATCTCCGCCAAGAGCCAAAGGTGTGACTTATGCAAACAAGATAGTTTCGGGTTTAGCGAGTTCGAAAAAGATATAAAAGGGAGAAATGAAATGAAGAGATAGAGGATGACTACGAGGTTGATTAAGAAGGGGAGAGATTAGTTTCTGAGAGATTAGTTTAACTAGTGGAAGTATATTCGCCGGGGGAAGACTATTGAAAAAGGTTCATTAATTCGGTTCGGGACGGAACTGAAGATATCAAAGATTGAAGCCGCTCCTTAGAACAATCCAGTATTAGAGAAACCTGCCTTAAAAAGGTATCAGGTCAGTTATTTTCATAAATTAGATATAAAAGCGTAGTTTGATTGTATACGTTATTCTCCGTGGTTTCAGTTAGTATTCCGTCGTTCATAATCGGGTTCTTCTCGCACTCCACTGTAATTTGTTGTTCTTAAAGTTTGATTAATATTTGCGTATTTCTCTATTAAGAAAGGTCAATAAATAATATTGATTTATTAATTAAGTAGTCGTTAATCATGAATCCAACATACCCAAATTTAGATAATATGCAAAGGGGAGTTAATAATCATAGGGGTAGTGAGAGACTACGACACATGTAATTAAATTCATTAGTTTTGTAATGATTGCCTTAGTCCTTTGAATTCTGTTAATGACGGATTCTTTCAAAACGATTGAGAATGTGAATTTTACAAACTGGTTAATGAAAGTTTATATTTACAACATATAGATTTCTAAATATAAAATGAAATTTAAAAAATTTCAAAATATTTTAAATAAATTTATTTGGTAATCTTCATAAAAAAATAATACAAAGATAAATACACTGTTAATTACAATAAATTGAGATTATCTAATGTTAACTTGCAACCATTTTGAACAGTACAATAATATTATTTGCATGTATTGGAATATCCACTTAACACAGCAGACCTTCCCTTTTTTTAGTGAGTAGTCTTCTGTAACCTTGGTCATTGGAAATTTTAAAAAAATTGTATATTTGCCATTATTTTGAACTACGCAGTATTTATTTACAATTTAAGCTACATATTTTTCTATTTGTAATTGTTTGAATTATATATTGTTCATTTGTAATTATTTGAATTCCACCAGTGCTTATTTTCATATACCTATACTACTAAAGAATTATTTGAAGAATTTTTAATTCAAATAGAGGCAATTATAAAATTAATTAACTAATGACACACACACACAATTCAAATATATACACTCATATTAATTCAAATTGTTAAATATTCCCTTCTTTGATTTAATTAAGATCAAAATAATTGTAACGCAATATAAGAAGCAAAATCTCTTGCATATTATCTTACATTTCATATAATACTAAGTAAAGTTCATGTTTAGAACATTTTTTTTATATTTTCAGAATTTAAAATTAAAAAGGATATAAATTTTCGGGAAATCTTCAATAACGTGGGCTGGATTTTCTACCGCCAAATCCTCTTTTCTAGCCGAAGATCGATTGCCAAGGCGTATCCTTGAGAAGAACCGGTTTGTAGTAACCATATGCAGATTAGTAGTCTTTTATCCAGTTGTATTAGGCAAAGAAAGAATTCGATGATGGATTTAATGAGTTGCTTCAGAACTGTAAGACCAGAGAATAGAAATGTAGCAGCATAAATGATAATGTTAATTTGATTTAGATACTGTTTACATATTGACTGACAAATGACCTAAGGAAATACCGTATAACTCAGTTTTAATTATTTAATTGATTTCACTATTCATTTGTAGTAACCATATGCGATACGATTCTCCTCAGTAGCGATACGATTCTCCGCGTAGTAATACATTGTATTCCTGACATTCGGGTTTTCATTTCAGTGTTGATGTTTTCTGAAAATATTACCAGTGTAATTTAAAGGGTAGGGTAAACGATTTCTCGAATTCACATTTTAAACTTTTTTATCTCAAAATGAGAATTAAAAAAAAAACTTTATGTACATGTCAACTAAATTAATTTCAAGTTTTTTCTTTTCAAAGCAAAGAGTTATTATTTAAATTCGAAGCTAAATTACATTATTTTTATAAATACGAGACATAAGTATCAAATGAAACATAGTTTTAATTTTTTGCCAGAACAAAGGAAAATAATTATTTATAATTATGATAAAACACATATTTTAGTACAATCAGTGCAGATTGTCTAGTCAAACTAATCCAGAAATCTCAAATATCTTACTATCCTAAATATCTACCATTTGTTTTATCTCATCATTACCTTAATTTTTAAAGGAGATAATCACTCAGATTTTTCGAAATAATCGAATGCTTTTCTGAAAAAATTTCCTTCCTTTATATATATTCAGAGATGATTTATTTTTTTAAATCATACATTATTTTATATTGTTTTTTTTAGATATAATAGTTACAAGGGTTTTATTACAATTTGGAAGGGAATATATACTTATATGCAGTACAATATCTTACACATTTCATAGTTTTCATTATATTTCTCTTTTTTTTTTAGCTACAGATTTTCAAAAAAATAGCGATTTACAAAAAGCTGTTGATATTGTATGAGTTTCTGAATAGTATAAGAAAATTCATTTCTGCTCCTGATAATAAAAGTGGCCGCGGTAACCTTGTGGTCAAGGTAACGGACTCGTGGCTGGTGTGTCATGAGTTCGAGCCCAATACCACTGAAAAACCGCATTGTAGGGGAGCAATGCATAAAAAATCTATCGATGCTTAAACGTTCTCTCGTTGGTGTGGTGTAGAAGTTAGGAGAGGGGTTGCCAGCTCAGGCGTTGTCCTCGTCACTTGACCGTGGTTCAAAGTTACGAGGTCCATCTTCAAAAACCCTCGAATAGCTGAATAGTGTAATGTTAATATTTATTCACTCAAGATAATAAATGTGTTGAAAATAAATCTCGAATTATCCACGTATAATAAAGCTAGCATTTTCAACAACCAAAACATCACGGCTTCTAGGATTCCTGGAAAGGGGTGACTGTAAATTGATATCTTTGCTGCACCACTTTGAATGAACAGGAAATTCATCAATAAAGAGTTCATTAGGGATATAAACATATTTATCTTAAATTAACATTTCAAAATTTAGAATTTTTTATGAAACTAATCAAAATAAAAACTCTAGAATTAACTAATGTCTTTTTGAATCCTCCTTGATATTATTCCTTTTAATTACTCTTTTACACCTTTACATACATCTGTGTAAAATAATTAAATGATTTTTTTTTCTAAACAGGACATAAGATGTAAAAATTCTTTTCATTGAAAATGAGTGATTTCCATTTTGTACAATTTATATTTCAATATTTGAACCATATGAAACTACAATTATAGCAAAAGTTATAATTGACATAGTTTAAATATCCATGTAAAAATTAAAATAGAATTGAGACAATGATGAAATAACAAAATTTATGTGCTCCTTAATCCATTGTTTTCTAATAAAAGTTGATAAACATTTAAAAACATGTAAATCTCAAAAACTTGGAAAATGATTTTAAAAATACCATATTATGACTGAAGGTTAAATATATTATGCCAATTGCAAAATTTTAAAATGAATGTTGAAAAAAAGAATATGTTCTGGTTAAACACTTTTCTCCTTGCAAAACAAGAATGAATGTTTTAATCAACAAGACTTAGATTTTTTCAGAGGTCATAGTCAATTTTTAAAAAATGATAGCATTAATTTTTTTATTTGTTTAAAGATCATAGCCAATAAAAATATGATTAATAGCATTTTCTTAATTTCAGAACTTAAAACAAAAATCAGGAAAAAAAGTATTTAAAAATATAAATTAATTCGGTGCTTTTCAAATTGTGGAGAGCGCTCCTCCAGGGGGGTGGGATAACTCCACAAGGAGGGTGCGAGCATGTCGGAAATAAAAGATTAATTAAGAATGTATCTATATATTAATTTATTGAAAGAAAGCAAAGGAAAATATATTCTGATATAAAAGTTAATCAAATATCCATGTGTGTACACTGTTATAATATACTTATAAATTGTACAGTACAATACATTTGATAATAAATTTATCTGTATTAAATTAAGAACAAGTTTAATAATTACTACCGACTTCCTTGAGCTTGCTATATACAAACTTTAATATATCTTGATAATTTGTGTTATTTATAATTAAAGTCGTATTGTAATTTCAGCGTCAAAGTACATTATTATTGCTTTCAATACAATGTTATTGTATGGGGGGTGATGAAATTTATGATTGAAAATTGGGTCGCCAATATTTAAAATTTGAGAAGCACTGAACTTATTGGTAAACTTTTTATTTTAGAATATCATACATGGTATGATTTATAGCATACCATATTCGATTGTGTCATATGTAACATCTACGTACTAAAGTATCATTGAATTTTTTAGATAGGATGCAAAAATGAGAAAAATTTATGAAATTAATATACTTAACTATTAATCATTTGTAAGAAAATAAAAATTAACTGGATTTTTTATTTCTCATATAAAATTCTGTTTTTTTTTTTTTTTTTTTTGTCATAATACTGTAATTTTTACCTTCAACATTAAAATTCTGTAAAATATAGAGTATGTTGTACAGAAATCATTAATATAAAACATTATCTTGTAGATTATTACACACAAATTCAAATGTTTAATATTATTCAGTCAACTATATAGAAACAAACCTTTTGCGAAAAAAAATTCACATGTCACAAAAAAAAAAATTTTTTTTGTTGAATATTTTTTATATGCCACGAAAACAATAAATTAATAATTTCGTATTCGTTTAATTAATAATCATTGCATTCATTACCGTCTAATTGATTCGATCAGCTGAACTATTTTTTAGCACTTGGCAGCAATTAATCGTGTAAATGTAATTCAAGAATTGGCTCTGTGCATTAAATACTTAAATTCTACGAGGATATAATGCTTAATTATTTAAAGAAATTTAGAAGTGATACTTTATATTTATAAGAGGACATTTTCTTTCTAAACTTATAATTATCAAATTTATATTATTTGAAGACTCCTAAATTCCTTTGCGTATTCAAAGAAAAAAAATTCTTTGTGTTCATCTTTATAAAAATTTGACCTTTTTTTTTTTCTTTCTTTGCTAAATCCTATGTTTTATTATGCAGAGTTTCTTGATGAAATCATTCATTCAAGAGTATCTTGATAAAAAATGTTTAAAACTCGTTTATTAAGTCATCAAATACTTTTTTCTGCTAAACATAATTATTACAAAAATATGTTAACAAGCTTTGTATCAAGTGTTTTAAATGACTCAGTTTTATTTATTTATTTTACTGTTCATTTTATGCTACTACATACAAAATACCATGTTTAATTAAATATTTGGAAATTTTACATCGTCTAAGTTTTTTACGTATGTTTTAAATTTTGATTTTTAAAAATTTAAATACTTTTGGTTAATTCCTTTAGTGGTTGCGGTAACCTAGAAGTTATGGTCACGAACTCGAATGTCTCGGGTTCGAGTCCTGGTGCCACAAGGGATCCACCATGTAGAGCAGGAGGATATACATTGAATCCGTAGAGGCTCAATGTCCTCCCGATGATGTGGTGTGGCAGTTAGGAAAGGGGGTTGCCAGCTCATATTTTAGTATAATCAGTAAGAATTTCTAGTCAACATATATTAAGACTGGATCTAATCTAGAAATTTTATATCTCTTACTATTCTAAATGTATTATTTGTTTTATTTTTATCATTATCTTAATTATTAAAGGAGATAATCTCTCATATTTTTAGAAATAAATAACTTTAGTTAAAGTTTTTGTTTTTTACAAAATTAATACTTTGAATTTTCCTCCATTATATTTATTCACAGCTAATTTATTATACACAAAGATTAATTCATACAAAGTTTTTTTTCGATATAATAGTTAAGAGATACAATTTGGAAGTGAATATATACTTGTAGTATGGTATTTTGTTTCACATTTCTCATTGCTTTTCTCTCTTTTTTTTTATTAATAGTTTTTCGAAAAAATAAAGATCTACAAAAAAATTGTTGATATTGCGTAAGTTAGTGAATAGTTCAAGAAAATTCATTTCTGCCCCAGATAATAAAATCTCTTTAGAAAATGTGTTGAAAATAAATCCAGAATTATTTCGTATAGTTATTTAGATTTCTTAACTACTGAAACATCATGACTCTTAGACAGGATTCCTGAAAGAGGGATAAAATTGATATCTTATTTGTATTACTTGACTTAACAAGAAATTGACAATCATCGATATAAATATTTTTATCTTGAATTAACATATCAAAATTTTAACATTTATTTATAAAACAAACTAACGCAATTTAGAACAAAGGATTTTAGAGGTTTGCTAGAGCCTTTTTGAAATTTCTTTATTCCTTAAAATTCTACATGATCTTTTTTTTATTATATCCAGTTAAGGGAAATTTATTAAAGCTCTTTTGTTTCATTTAGTAAAACACTTCTATATACATATGTGTAAAATAATTAAATGATTTTCCCCCCTAAACAACATATAAGATGCAAAAATTATTTTCAATGAAAATGTGTGTGTGTGAGTGAGCTTTAAAAAAAAATTTCCGTTCATAATAATTGAGAACGAACAAAAATATTGTGATTAGAAACATTTGCGAATATGAACATCCCTTTTATTTATTTATTTTTTTGAATAAAACTAAAGATAAAAATTCTTCTGATCTTTCATGTTTAGAAAGACACCGTTTTGAGGTCAACAAATCTATAGTACTGTTTTTGCGGCATGGTCCAAAAGATTCAAAAAAAGGGGAGTGTCAAGAATAGGGAATTCCTTTTGTCAAGAATTGGGGAGTGTTTCAAATACTTGAAAACTATCCTTCAAGTAATACTGAGAATTTCTTTTTCTTTTATTTTTGCTGCTTCGCTACTATAGTTCACTTCTTGTCTGAGAATCATCAGTTTAGAAATCTTTTTTTTTTACCAGTATTTTATTGTAAGCGATCTACAGTTTTAATTAAATATCTTCAACAAGTACGAAATATGAAATATTATGAGTTTTGTTCAGTGATTAATTATATAAAAATACTAGCCGCGCGGGGTATAACGGCTAGTATTTGAACTGATCAACTGAATTTGTTTCACTTGTTAAAAAAAGTCCTCTGTTTACAACAAATGAAATCTATATTTTTCTATACTTATTACAATTGAAACGAAATGCTTTTTAATTTTCATACCAATTAAAAAAATTTACGAAGTTTGTATTCCTTTTTTTATAAACTATGTGCTACTTAGAAAAAGCCACAACATTTTAAATTTCACAAAAAGCAAAAAAAAAAAAAATCAAATGTGTGTGTATACTCAATTTAAATTTCTAATACTCTTATTCTTATGAGAAAATAAAATAATTTTGAAAGGTAAAAAAAAGCCAGTTCTTAAAACACATCTAAAATAAAGTTCAAGTAATGATCAGCGCATATGATTTGCTCAATTTAGCCAATTAAGAAACACACATAAAATCTCTATTTACCTAATCACTTACATATTTTTCAAAAAATTTATAATGTTATAAAATCAATCAAACTATTGAAAAATTAGGAATATAAAATGTTTGCATTATTTTTATATAGTTTGACAAAATTTAATAGTAAAATATGCTCTGATTTTAAAACATTTGAAATAGCAAATGTGCTTAAATAAAGTTAAAGCTTTTTAATAATTGAATTTAATAGAAACGTTGCGCACAAAAGATGAAAAATATACATGTTAGATGGATTAGCTATTGAATGACTTTTGGAAGAAAATTGTCCCATATTCATTGCATCGCTAAAAATTATTCAACATTTCTTAAACCTAAAATTAAATTTTAAATAATAGTAATCAAATAGTGTTATTAATTAAAACAACAAAAATGGACAACTAATTTTTAATTAATTTAACATTGAAATTTAAGAACATGGGTTCTTTTGGCTGCAGACTTCAAATTTATATGCAATCACACCTCAGCTGGGACGTTTAATTTGTATTTTTAACTACCAACAACATCATTCGAGAAATTTGAAATCCGTTTCTTATATTAAGTCGCACTTGCAGAATTTCACAAAGTGGGTTCTTAAAATCAGGATTCGAACCCATGACTAATCTTTTAGACTGCGACCCATTAAAAAATAAAAGCTGTAGAAATACCTTATACGAAGTAAAAATAGACGTGAAAACTAAATACTATGTAGAATGTAGATTCTTATAAAACTTTGCGAAATGTACTGCAGAAATCTGTATAAAAGAAAGTAGAAAATGAACGACTGATTTTAAGCATTAAAAAAAACTAAACTTTATTAAAAAAATTTTCTTTGAATGGAATAAATTGATTGATTTGAACATACCAAATTGTATTAAAATTTTTTAATTTCATATGAATTTCATTAAACTTACCAATAATTTGATTTCATATAATTATTCCACTTAACAAATGGTTAGAAATTTGTATTGTTTTTGATATAGCAATTATAAATCAAATAATGAATGGAATTTTTTTCGATATAATGAATTTACTTAATCAAACCAATATTTAAATTAAATTCGATTAAATTCATTAGTATTTCATGCTTCAGAAATAATGTAGGCAAAATGCAGAATCTTCCTCAAATTGTAAACACAATATATGTAGAGAGAGACCTTACTTTTTTTTTACTTTTAAATTAGTATTAATGATACATATATAATTCAGTCTTGCATTTCTTGGTATAAATACTCTCGTAAAAAAAATTTAAGTATTCGAATATTCCTTTTTCAAATTTTTCATAAAATGACACTTTTAAATTAACGAATGCTTCATTCATAGAGAATGCCATTTTCCAA
>BMAO01018230.1:0-17148 GCA_019973975.1 Trichonephila clavata | reverse complement strand
TTAAATTATTTTTCTTGAATCACCACCCCTGCCTTTTATTCTGATAATTTTAGTCAAAGTCAATTCATTTCCGGATCATTATTTCCAATTTTTAATAAATGATAAATGTGTTGTTCTACCTATGTGTATGATTTGTAAATGTTTTATATGTTGTAAGTATTTATTCATTTTGTAAAGTTTGTTTTTAATATTGCTTTCTGTTAAGTTAATGTGAATGGATTATTTACTTTTCATTTTATATAAAATAATAGCAAATGAATTCTTACATTTTATTTTGCTGATCCAGTTATGTCGCACTTAAAATTGTATTGCCTGAAATGAATGTGAAATTGCTGTATGGTTTCCTTTATGGTTTGATTTTATGAACGATTTGGCAGTATTGTTTACCAACTATGGTGGATTCAACTCAGATAAAACATTGGAGCAGTATTATAATTGCAATTGTTGCTCAAGCAGTGAATATGTTTATCAGAGAAGAATAAATTTATCCCAATGATAATATTTGTTGTGTTTTTCTTTATGAAACCATTTAATCAATTTTTTTAAGGCAGATTCATGAATTTTATTTGAAACATCATAAAATATTAGACAAAAGTACTTATCTAAATATTAATGAGTGATCTAGTTAAAAATTTGTTTTATATTAAGTTTATGATGCAAAAGTATTTTTGTATTGGATAAATATATTAGCAGAAAAAATATTATGCAAGTTTTTAATTTAAGCTAAGCTGCTAATATAGTCCATAACTTAAAAACATTTGAATATAATATATTTAAAGTAATGTAGTTTTATAAAGAATAGTGAGAGGAAGAAGTGGGTGAGAAGACCTGAATATTCTAAGAGAATTTACATTATGTTCTTAATTAGCTATTTTACATGACTGGATTCTTCATATACCTGAAGCTATGAGGGTGAATCGGAAAATAAGTTTCCCCTGTCGATTGTGGCCAGAGTTGTGAAGGAAATTCAAAACATAGAATGAGACATTAAAGATAAGATATAACTTTATTTTTCGACATAAGTACCAAGTGCATTGAAACATTTGTCATACCACTTGATAAGCTTCAAAAAGCCCTCCAGGAAAAACTCAGGACTTTGCATACGGAAGAAGCGTTTAACGGCTTGTTTGACTTCAACATTGCTTCCAAAAGCGCCTTCCGGCGAGATTCTTCTTCAAAGCCGGATACAGATGAAAATCATTCGGTGTGAGATCAGGACTGTATGGTGGATGTTGTAGGTGCTCCCAACCAAGAGTTGCAATATGGTTTTGCGCCGAGTGTGGTCCCACATTGTCATCCAACAACAAAACACCAGATTTAAGAAGAACATGCCGCTTTTCCGAATCACCTCTTTCAATTTCGACAGGGTGTCACAGTACCGCTTAGCAGTAATGGTTCCAACTTCTAAAAAGTTCACGCAAAAGTAAGTGCTTCTTCCGTATGCATAGCCCTGAGTTTTCCTGCAGGGTTTTTTGAAGCTTATCAAGCGGTATGACAAATGTCTCAATGTACTTGGAAACTTATGTGGGAAAAATAAAGTTATCTCTTTATCTTAAATATCTCATTCTTTGCTTTGACTTTCATACTCAACTTTGACCACAGTCGACAGGGGAAACTTATATATATATATATTTTCCGACTCTCCCTCGTATAAGCATTTAATACATGTTAATTTTTTTTCTTCTAAATTTATAATACATTTTTATTAGTACTTATATATTAAGAAATAATAAACATTTCAGTTAATTATATCAGCGCTTTATGCTATAGCATGATTTTCTGCTTCTAGGCATGCAAAATAAATTAATGTGTGAAATTAATTTTTTTAAAAAATTAAAATTCTAATAATTGAGATATAAAATTTTACATCTCTAAATACTTTTGAGAGTTATGAGAATTTGCTTTATAAAAAAATATTTATAAATTGTTGTAGTAATATGTAAATGATTGATCTGTGTGACAACTCTTGAAATAATTGCCATAAGGAGACTCGTTTTCCTTCTAATCATTTAAAGTTTTGCTAATCAGCAAATCATCATGAGGTAGATCCCAAAGGAAATGATTTCTTCAGAAAAGAAAGAGTATCGATCTCACCTTTTTAAAGCAGGAATTTTTTGTAATTTACAGCTTCTCACGAATTACTAGAACAATTACTTAATATAGCGAGTGCAATAATTTTTCTTAATATTTTCATCGAGAAATAACATTCATAGTTATCACTTGTGTGATTATGTTAAAACCGTTGTACAGAATTCGCAATCATTATGCCTAGTGTGAAAATTGAATATGGAGTACGTATCTTAGAAAAAGCTCGTTTCATTTCAAATTAACCTATTTTGAATTAATTTAAATAAAATATAACCCAGTTTATATTTAAATGGGTTCATAATTGTACATAAATTACACTGCTGGCCACCGTAAATGCAACACCCTGAAGGAAGCAAGCAAATAACATGAAATTTACAACATGCATTAGCGGAGGTGAGACATGCAAATGATTAAAATTTCACCGCAGACATACATCATGCACACCTGTGGCGCCACCTCAAAGCGCTATTTAAGGCTTGGAGATTTCGATAATTTCAAGTTCGGCAATTGTGTTTTTCTTGTGGTTTTTTCAAAAACGATCAGTTATGTCTCGTAGAAAACAGCGATCAGCTTTTGAAGTATCCGAGTTCGACAGAGGAAGGATAGTGGCCTACCGAGATTGTGGATTATCTTTCAGGAAAATCGGTAGTCGTTTTGGACGAAACCAAACAACTGTAATGTGGATATGTGACCGTTGGATGCAGACAGTACGACGGACCGACGTGGTCGATCGCATCCACCTCAGTGCACCACTTCATGTGAGGACAGGCAAATTGTGCGCATGGCAGTGACGGATCGCTCAGTCGCATCATGAACCATAGCACAGCACATTGAGTCTGTAACGCATCATTCAGTGTCTATGCGTAGCATACGACGCCGTTTACAGCAGAGTGTCTGTCCGCAAGACGTCCATTGCTTGGTCTACCCTTGACACAGAACCACAACGCCTCCACCGCCAATGGTGCGATGAAAGAAGGATGTGGGCGGCAGAATGGAATGAAGTTGTCTTTACTGTCGAGTCACGCATCTGTCTGCAACACCACGATGGTCGGATTCGAGTCTGGAAACACCGTGGAGAGAGGATGCTGAACAGCTGCGTTATACACCACTACACTGGTCCTGCACCGGGTATTATGGTATGGGGCGGTATTGGATATCACTCTCGCACTCCTCTAGTTCGCATTGCCGGTACTTTAAACAGCCAGCGCTACATCTCCGAGGTGTTGGAGCCAGTTGTCCTTCCTTACATTCAGGGCTTGGTCACAACCATATTTCAACAGGATAATGTGTGGCCACACGTGGCACGCATTGTCTAAAGGTTTTTCGTCAATCACCAGATTGAATTGCTTTCCTGGCCGGCGCGCTCTCCGGATCTTTCGCCGATAGAAACATGTGGTCCATGGTTGCTCAACGATTGACCCAGATTACGCCCCAGCTGCCACACCAGATCAACTTTGGCAACGTGTGGAAGCTGCTTGGTCTGCTGTACTCCAAGAGCACATCCAAAGTCTCTTTGAATCAATGCCGAGGCGTGTGGCAGCGGTGATCTCCAACAATGGTAGCTACTCTGGCTACCATTGACCACAGTGTGACTCGTTATTTTAAATACACAAATGCTTTGGGAGACTTTTTTAAAAAAAAATTCCAAAAATGTTTTCCCCCTCTTTTTACAGGTTTTTTTTTGTTTACAATATTGAAAAAAATGCTGTTAGGAATTTTTTAAAGCAAAAATTTTAAATTTATTTTAATCGATTCTATTTTGAAGAGTATTGTGCATTATAAAAATAATACTGTGTGTTATCCATTTGCCAAATATATTTTCGGAGAACGAGTAGTAGTGGTTTTTGTCACGAAAGTGTGTCGCGGGTTCGAGTCCTGATGCCATTGAAGACCCACATGTTAAATGTGTCTTGTTCAGTCCTTCGGCGTGGTGTGGCGGTTTAGAGAGGCTTGCTAGCTCAGGTGTAATCCTCGTCACTTGACTGAGGCTCAAAATTAGGAAGTTCATTTCAATAGCCCTCGTGTTGCTTTATAGTGCGACGTTAATATAACTCACTCCCTTCTAGAGAATGAACAAGTAATTACAAATAGTTTTTTATTGAATCAAAAATAATAATTGAAGTTTATATAATAAGAAAATTTTGACAATTTTTCAATAACCCCTATAGAAAAATCTAACTCTTAATTTCAATAAAGTTTATTCAACTTTTCTTAGCTTTCAGTTCTTTTCATAGATACACAGTAGAACGTCGTTTATTCGAACGTTTATTATCCGGAGTGACAAATATCCGGACCAAAGTCCAGATACGTTTTCGAATAGTGCAATGATCAACAGTTTTTTTGCGGGAGGCCAAAAGTTACGGGAAAATCTAAGGTGAGGGATATTTGGGGAATTTCAGTTGTGTGATTTGGCAAACATGCTAAATGATGACGAGATTGTGACTTCCGTGCAAGAAGAATCCGACCTGTCGACGATGAAACGAATGAAGACGAGGACAACAACGATAGCTACGGAGTAGTACGAACAACAGAGAGAGAGAGTGTTGTCCTACTCAACTACTACTGCTCAAGAGAATCAGAGACCTTGCAGCGAAAAAACGAAGGTGTACAATGGTACAGCGAAAAAAAAGTGATTTTCCTCAATAAAGGTAAAATTGTGACATTTTGCACCTATTTTTGATTTTTCTTCAAGTACGTTTCCCGCATGTGATGATTTTCAATATTCGTAAAGTGTCCGGTTTCATATACTGCATGGATCGCATTCGGTTTTCGGTTATCCGAACAATCGCGTATCCGAACGGTGTCCGGTCCCAATTGATTCGGATAAACGACGGTCTACTGTAATACCATTAAAAATATTTCCGTGAAATTTCATGTAAGAATTTTTATTGGTTTTTGAAATATCAATTTGTCAAAAATAAAATTTTGAGAAATAACGCATTTAGACTTAAACTTTATAAAAAGTTTGTATTTGCAGATGTTGCCGTGGTTATAATCACAAATTCATGGGTGGCATTATTTCCAGTAAGGTGTGGGTTCGAATTCTGGAAAGTCACGTCGTGTATCGTGGTTGATGTACGTTGAATCTGAAAAGATTCAGAATCCTCACGTTCACTTGCGAGTGGGGTGCTAGCACAGTCGTTTTTCTCATCACTTGACGATGCTTCAGAGTTGCGAGGTCCGTTGCCAATAGCCCTTGTATTGCTTGTGAATACGATATTTAACCACTTGCCTAATTATCCCGAGTTATCTCGGGTTCATATATATTGCAGCTAATTATTATCCCGAGAAAACTCGGATGAAGTAGAATTTGCCAGTACGATTTGTTTTATCACAGTTTTACTCGATCTGGAGGAAATGAAAGGAAATATTCAGCTTTGATTGGCAGTTTGCAAAGTTTTGTTGGTTTCGTGGATCTTTTGGCGGGACAGGTCACGTGTTTTGCCTAATGTATAGTACACGTCAGCTTGTGGATTAGTAATGTCTAAAGAAGGATAGTTCCGTTGAAAAAAGTAAAATAATAGCGATGATGCAAGAGAGCGAAAGAGCGATGATTTTTCAGAGAGTGATAATGGTGGAGATTGAAAATATAGTGAAAGTGATTCTTCTGTATGTAGCCTACATTTGTACTGTAAATCAGGAGATTCACGATCACCTAAATAATTTAGAATTAAACTAAATGAAAAAATAATTTAAGAAAATCATCGTGACTAGTTTTTTGCCGCATCGGGAAGACCCAGCAGTAGCCCTTCGCCACTCAGGGCGAAGGGCTTTAACCTCTGGGCTTTCCAGATGTTATTCCTGCAACTGAAAAAAAAATCTAATCCAACGAGACAGTGTACTCTGTGCTCCCGTAAAGAGATAAGCCAGTAAGGAAAGAGACCGGATACTAGTGTACAGAATGTCAGGTATCAATTTGTGTTTTCCCTTGCTTCAAAAACTATCATACAAAGACTAATATCAAATTTTTTCCATTTGCCCGAGATAACTCGGGATAGTAAAATAATATTAAAACTAAATGCTTTTACACCTGTAAAAAATTAAAAATGCTACATAAAACTTCCATATTTTATTTTTGTTTTCGTTATAATAAAATAAAGAATATAATTTTTTGCAATTTTTCCAAAAAAATTTGTAAGGGTGTTTGATGATAGTTGATAACTCGGCATTATTCAATCTAATGTTAGTTTATAAATCTATCAATGGCTGGCATTCAGTAGGAGTTCATATCACCAGGAATTTTCGGATATATTCAAAAAATAATTGATCTGAATATTCACCATAAATGCCTCAAATCGAACGTATTTCAATCAGTCTCGGAAGAATTGCTAGTTGCTTATAGCTCTCGAGTAGCAATTCAGTAGTTGAAAAATACTTTTCTATTGGAGTCGAAAGAGAACTCCTTATTCCAGTTTTAGGAAGAGTGCCATTTTCATATAAAAAAATATTTAAGCTTGCCAATTCCAACTTTTCGAACAAAAGAAAAGGTGAAAAAATGTTACTTATAGGGTTAATTATGTAACTTTTACGCAAAATGAGCACATTTTTAACGGAAGTCTAAGTAGTGGAAATTTAAAAACAATATAATAAATAAGACCAAAGCAAAAATTAAAATTTTAATTGTTAATCAGTTTAGTTATTTTTGAACGATAGTTTGATTTTTTCTTTTGTTCATAATAGAAAACATTTGTTCACACACTTATGTTGATTTAAATCTACAGCAATATTTGACAGACAATCGAGAACATTTGACAGACAATAATTTCGATTTTGTATTTCAGGTGGGTAACAATTAACATTTTGCAGAGAAATTGAAAAATGATTTGAGAAAAGATCTGCATTTTTTTTTATCTTGAAAATCATTAAACCTAGTATTGAAAGAATCCTGCAAAAATGGACATTAAATTCTTAAATCTATCACAGCTCGGAGCATTATTAACATTGACGGATAGTTCCTTCATTAGTGTGAAATATGTTAGTTTTTTTCCTTCAAAATCAAGACAAAAAAAAAGCAAAGGTTTGTCCTTAAAAGAAGGTATGTGACCAATCTTTTTTCTCTGTAATCTTAAATTATTTTAATGTGTCCCATAATATCGGTAAAAAATGCTAAAGCACATAGCCTGTCTTCATTCTCTCTAGAGTAACAAGTACTCACTGGAAGTCCACAGTGTTTTTCTCGGATATTTAAAATACGCTCCCTCAAATTCCAAAATCTTGCGAGTAAAAAAACTTTGGAAAACCAACTCGCCCCAACAATGCAGGTGCATTCTCAAAACGATAAATTGCTATTGTAACTCATTTAAGTTTATTTAAAATAAATTTTGAGGGATATTTTTTTCGTCTGAAATAACCGCATTTAAAAAAAATTGTTATTTTTCATTATTTTTGAAATTTTTTATTAAGTCTTCGCGTGCCACTGTTACAATTCCGCTGTGTCACACTCTGGTACGCGTGCCACGGGTTGGTCACATCTGCCTTATTCTTTCCTTTGTAATCGAATTAATTTGATAACTCATGAGACGATTGATAGATAATATATTAACCTAATGTAATGTTATATAGATTTCTGAAAAAATTTTGACATATAATGGTGGAAGAGGACTTAAAGCCAGTGTATCACGAGTATATTGGTAGTATTTTTAAAATATATATTGAAAGAGAAAGAAAATTTGCTCTTAGAAGTACACAAAAGAGTAACTCTAGAATACGTTTTTAGGCACTTTAAATTGTGTTAATAGCGAAGAGCTCTTAAGTCCTCTAATGTTTACATTTTCTAAATATTTTGTATACTTTCAGTATTATAAAGTGATAAAGATATACTTTCTGATTATATAAAATGGAATTTTTCTCTGAAGAGACAGTATAAAGCTGTATATCAATTTAAAAGAACTAAAAAGATTTTATTTGCATAAAGTACGCAAATTAACATGTATACACCAGCCCCCTTTTTTACGCGATTTTGAAATAACACGGTTCACCAATGTACTTTTACACGAATTTTTAGTTCTAGCACAAATTCCCCAAAGTTTTTTTTTTCAATTCTAATTTTGGCAGTGTATTCCAAAGATTGGCGGCTTATGCCCACGCATGTGAGAGTGATTTGGTCTACTTCATGGCGTATTTACTTTGTATTATGGAGTTCGGGGAATCTTAGTTTTTTTCTTTTTTGTACTACAACTTAAAAAAAACAGCATTTTATTCTTCAGTATTTTGTGTTAAAGTGTTCAATTCGTAAGACGTAATATAAATAATTCTTCATTTGAATCAAAGCGACAGTTGTGCAGGACATATCTGACAAATCTACTGATGATGCCATTTTTGATCCAGTTCGAAATAAACGTGCACGCTAGTTATTAAGTAGCGAATGCATAGTTGTTAGTTAGTAGTTTTTTCCTAATTTGATTTTTTTATGTACTTCTAGATGAATTTTCACTGTACACTAATTTTTATTTTTTTGTAATAAAAATTGTTTTTGTTTTGTAAATAAGTAGCTTGGATTCCATTATTACTTTTTTGCACGGTTTTTTGGGAAGATATTTAGTTTTTTCAATTTTTTAAGTTAATATAGTGCTAAATTTACCAAATGTCGCATACATTTTTTTACACGATTTTTTAACGGTTTTCTAAAGGACTTATATATTGTGTAAAAAAGAGTTGGGTGTACTTCGTTCTGTAGTATTTGTATTCTTTTTATTGTACATATGTTATTAGAGAAATTTTTATGTATTGCTTATAAACAGTTCTCTTATTTATTGTGATTTTCTGTACTAAATTTGATGCATATAACTATGGATCGTTCCTAACACATATGGTTCGATCTCAATACTATCAATTCACTACACAGTAAACTTCTAAAAGAAATAAGAGTATAAAGATGGTGATGTTCTGTCAGTTTTTTTTAAATAGGCTTTCAACGAGTAGTTATTACATACTCTAATAATTAAAAAAAAACTATATTAAATGTTAATTAAATTACGTCAGATATTTTTAAAAAGTAACGGGTGAAATTGTCACGTTGGAACATGTACCACACAATAAATGGAGACCTTAAAAAGGTTACAAAAATTTATTTAAGATACATTGCAAACATTACCTTCATTTTTTTTTTACAAAAAGTTAATGAATTGGCACTTTAGCAATTAATTGCTTTAGAAATATTTACAAATGAAAAATTCATAATTTATACAGTACTGAATAAAATTAAGGAAAACCATATATGTGCCCTCTCTTTCATCACATGAAATAGAGAGAATAGTACAAAACAGTGATCTTGAAACAACTTACCCTTATTTCTTACAATCATATCTCAAAATTTAACAAAGTATTCTTTTAGAATTCCTTCAACACAGAAGAACTTCTATGAGTGCAGTCCATTTATATGATGCAGTCGAAAGTCTAAATCTTTCCCGGATTTCAAAAACCATATAAAATCGGCTACAGATTTAAGCAGTTATAAACAAATCGATCATAATTTGCAGCTTTCTTTACAGTGAGTTCAAATATGCCATTTTTTCACACACGTGTTACCTTCTTTTCGCCACATTTGCTTAGTTATACAAATTTCGTCAAATTTTTCTTCTAAAGCAATTTGACAGGCTCCAATGTAAGACATATGATATCGATATGAGGATGCGTGAACCTGTAAAAGAAGAATGAACTTAAAAGAATTCTGATACACTTAAATAAAAGCTGAATGGAAAAACATTTCTGAAATAAGTTTTTCACAATGTTCATGTTTTTTTAGCTTAACACTGTGTGTTACATATCATTAATTCCACAGCAGCTACAATCATATTTAAAATTCACTAACAAGTACTATAAGAGTTAACCACCCAGAAGTTTTCAATATGTCTCACATAATAGAGTCAATCATACTCTCTCTCCTTTGTTTCTTCTTTTTTTAAAATCAGAGTTTATATTCATTGTGAGAGAAAAAGTATTTTTTAAGAATTGCTAATTTTTATAAAAATAATACTTTATTATGTAAAAATGATAACACTTTAAACATTATAAATAAAAACAAATGATTTATTTATTTCCTAAAATGAAAAGAGCAAGTAATATAAAAGATTAGTTATATATATATTCAAGGCTTTTTTTATTCTGAAAATGAGCTAAAAGAGAGACTGTGAAAAATGCAATCGAACATACAGAGAAGAGCTAACATGCATACCGATTTAAGCCCATTTCAAACATTAAGAAACAAAATTTGTTGAAAATACAACAGTTAAAACAGCTGCAATAGTTAATTGAGATGCATTTTGTTTGTGCAGTTAAGTCCAGTTTATTAGAGCTTTTTTAAAAACAATATTTAGTTTCCTAATTTAAACTTTTAATTCGAATTAATGATGTACCATAGAAGGCAGCTATGTAAATGAAGTTTAACTCTTAATTCCTTTTGGCATTTTCTACCTGTTATTAATAAATATTTCTTTATTTGACTTGTAACTTTTTTTCTGATCAAACCTCGCATAAGAGCATGCTGTAAAAGTCGAATTTATTGATAAAAATGTTGTCACGGGAGGATAATTCTCTAAGGGATTTCTAGCAACATTTACTTCATTTCATACTCTTATTCAGGAGCACTCTTGAATGCCAGCAAGTCTTTGATCTTAGAGAAAGAATGCAAGTAAAAAGAGTGTAAAAAGAGTGCACTCTTAGTAAAAAGAGTGTAAAAATGAATCATAATCAAGAACTGTCAAAGCTGATTTTAATTATTATTATTATAAACATTAAGTTCCAGAATAAAGCACTTACAGTACTGTTATTGCGGGCATTTTTTTTTAAAGAAGCGTGAAAGTTTAATTATGATTTCCTGATAAAATGGTTGATCTTGTATTGTGAGCCACAGAAATAAAAAAAAATATATTCGATTGCTCTTAATTTTTGAAGCAATAAAAAATGTTAATGTAATGTAAAACGTTAAAAAATATTAATTTGAACACAACAATCTTGACCATGACTACCAGAGACCCATTTCCCCATCTTCTTCACACGTATATACATATAAATGGCTCTTTCGTATCTCGGTTATCTCTCTTTTTTGTTTCACTTGCAACGGGACTTTTCTCTCCGAAATTTTACCGACCCCAGGTCTGGCTTAAACTAGCATTCCTCGTTAAAAATCTGTCAATTCCCGATATGAAGGCATAATTAAATAAGAACTTTTGACATAAATTACTTAAAAACAAATGACATCCCAGATAATGCACTGCTCACTTATACATTTCTTACACGATGTTATTGTGTATATAGAAATGCACATTCCTGCCGAAAGTTAAATACAAAGCGGTTATATGAGAAAAAATCAATAAACTTGAAATGCGGCAGTAAAGTAGTAAATATATTTATGCATGAAATAAAACAAATTGCATAAAAAGATGAAAAAACAATGTTGGGTTTTGTAAGTTATAAGAAGCTAAGTTTAGTCTCATTCACAAAATGTTTAAATCCAAATCAAACAAGAGAACACTAATCTTAGTAGGGCTTGAGATTACCTCTTATTCTCACATAAAATTTACAATGCTTAAGGTTTCCATACGGTGATCCACCACAGCATATAATCATGTAATCAGTATTCCACCTGTAAAGTAGTTTGCTACTCAGAGTAGCTGGGGGCTTGCAAAGTTTAGACACAACATAGTAGAAGACATCCCAAAGATTTTAATTTGATTCTCACAATCCACCCACTCTCCGGTAGTCGTCGACGACATCAGATTTATGGGGACGTGCATTATCATTCAAACGAAAGTAACACCAACTACAGCTTAAATCTCAGTGGGTTCTAGGATTTCATTTCAGGACTGGATGAGTCACAGAACTTCATGCGGTATCTCAATAAAATCCCTGTCTACATCGTGATGGTTTCACCACATAATGCGTGATGTTTGATGATATGGGACTAACTGCGTGCGTCTGTTTTCCTCAAACCTTTATACGCAAGTTATCTGGTTCTGATAAATTCTAGATTCAACCATGATCATAACGTGGGCTGAAACAGAAATGGTCCAATTCATATGTTGTAAACACCTCTTTAATCATGTTCTTCTGGATATTACCAGAAAAAGAACACAAACCCAAGATAGCTGGAAGTACAGTCTATTTATGTGTAGCATTTAATGCACATTAGTTGCAGATATCTACTAGAGGTGTTAAACTCGCGGTCCATTGGTATTTGTTTACAAAACATGTGTCCACATTTATTTGTTTGTTGAAAGTATTTGTTCACAAACATGTGTTGATCCAAACCTACAGCAATATCTGATAGCCAAAATCGTGTACATTTAGAAAATTGCTTGTTAGTTCAAAATTCCAAATAATTCGGATCAATTGCACAGTTGAAATAAGTTTCTTGTGTATTTTCTTTTCAGTGTAGTACGGTGCTGGTCAATAATTTCGGTTTGGATTAGATATTAGTTAGCGTCTTGCAGAGAAATTGAAAAGAAATTTGTAAAAAGATCAGCATTCTTTAATCGTATTAAAAATCATCAAATCTAGCACTGAATGATTCCTGCAAAATGGATATTCAATTTTTAAATCTATCACAGTTCGGCATGTTATAAACTTTGGTAGAGAGTTCCTGTATTAAAGTGAAATGTGTTAATTTTTTTGGAAAAAGTAAAAGTTTGTTCACAAAAAAAGATATATGATCAACTAGGGTAGGAAAAATACAATCTTTCCCTTATAATCAAAAATTTAAATTATTTAAAATGTTCCATAATATTGGTAAGAAAATCTCAACTCCATTGTCAATCTTTCTTTTTAAGAAGCCAGAGCTCATTAGGAGGGGAGGCAGTTCATTGTTTTATTGCAGATATTTTTCAAATTCCAAAATTTGACGAGTGCAAATCCTTTGGAAAGCCAGCGCCCCCAGCATTAAAGATTATTCTCTAAATGATAACTTTCAATTGTAATTCAATTAATTAAGCATACTTAAAAATAAATTTTGAGTGGGAGTTTGAAGCTACCGGATTTCAATAAAATAGTAAAAAGAAATTTGTTCTTGATTATTATTTTTGAAATCTTTTAATTTTTTAACAAATCTTCGCGTTCCACTGTTACAACTCCGCCGTGCACTTTGGCACGCGTACCGCGGGTTGGCTGGTCTAACCAATGGATGCTAAATCCATAGATACTCTATGTGAGGATGTCGCCTCATTCGCGGGGCTAAAACAGCAATAAATCGCTCTTTCGCTGAATCGTAACAATGAGCGACAGGCTACATGTCTGCTTGGCTTGTTGAGAATCATTTCTAAAAAAATTTATTGTAACGGAATGATGAACTCTACAATAAAGGGAAACATCTGATTGATTGTACTACTTTAAAGCGCCCAACAGAATGCCAACGCTCATTATTAGTCATTAGAAGTCATACAGAAACCCATCTATCTAGAAATCTTATCGAACGTAAGCTGAAGCAGTGCTTACATGAAACTCCTATAACCCTTCAAAATGCTAGCTTACATGATGGCCTTTTTTGAATATTTCTCGACGTGAAATTGTTACTGACTCACATAATATATTTGCATATTTCCATCTACACATGTAGTGAATTACAATCTCTTAAATTCAGATTGGTTTTTGGAAGCAATGAATTTATATATATATTCATAAGGATTTATAAAAAGGAATTATCAAAACACTTACTTTAGGAGTGATGGTATTTGGCGTTAACTTATCAACTTCATTTTCTAGTCGCTCAACGAAACCAGGTAGCAAGGTCAAGCCTCCACTAACATAAATACTTCTTGTCATTTCTCTTCTCAAATCAACTCCACATTCTTGAATTGCATGATGTACTAATTTATGTAGACCAGGATTATCCAGTCCCCATTTTTCAGGGACAAATAAACCCTCCGGCACATGAAATCGCCCCATATCAAGAATGACTTCACTAAAAATATTAAAATTATTTTTAATTGTACAGCAAAACCAAGGAGAAAAAAAATGTTAGCATAAGTTTAAAGGTTTAAGTGAGTTTTATTTTAGTTTCATAAAAACTTGTATATAAACTTGATTCTAACTAATAATGATAAAAAAAGATAAGTACACAAGAAAAAGGTTTGTTCAGAGAAATAAAAATTTAAAATGGCTTTCAGAAATAACTTTTCTGTTTTTCTATCCTTATCTCGAAATTCTTAAGACTTTACATAATAACTTGATCTACTCAGAATAAATTTTTCCAAATAAAAAAAGAATTGATTTTCCTTTCACAAAAAATGGGAAGTATCAAAGAAGGAATAGAGCTACTGCTGAAGTTGAGATATGTTTAAAGGAAAATGTAAAACGATGCTTAATCATAGAGAAAGTTAAAGGGGTTGAACCAATTATGATTTATTGTCTTTACAATTAAAGATCCCTACAAATATTCCAATATCTGCTACTTAAGAGCCAGCAGTTACAATTAAGTTTTTTAAAAATCTCTATCTTGTTAATTACTAAAATTCAAAAGGAAAGTTATAGTTTGATAGCTTACTTCCAAAGGCAATCATCTTTGAAGAAATGGCTGGTTGAAATAGACATCTCAAAATCATCTGGGTTTGTGTGGAACCTCTGCAGTTCTTCATTATAATCCTCTGCGACATAGCAAAGTTGTTCAAGTACATAACGTGCCAAGTAAGTTTCGACATCACTTACCAAGCTGAAAAGGAAATTAATTTTATTTAAGAAACAATTATAGGCACAGTTGCGCACTGATTTAATTTGAAAACAAATTCGTTCTTTTGCAAATTGCATTTTCATTCTAAAGCGACATTTTTTTATGTGTAACATCTTTACTCTCGGTTGTTGGATATTTGTTGGAGTGATTTCGTGAAAAGGGACGGAAATGCGTAACAGGAAGTCGGGGGAAGAGTGCGCTGTTTGATTTGACCAATTCAGCGCCTTGGGGTGTCTCTTCGCTAGCCTCGTCTCGGGGTCCAACTTTAGTAGCAATTAGGGTCCCGTAGACAGAAATCCCAACTCTAAAGCAATGAAAGCGCCCTCTTTTGGGAGGGGGAATGGGCGTTTCTAAAGGAAAGGCCAAGTACTCGTGTAGTGCTGGTCTTAATGATCGAAGGTAAATAGTTCCTTCATAAAAGATAAATTATATGCCTTTTTTTCTTAATTTTCTATATTTTCTCGACTTTGAAATAAACATTTTTTCCCCATGCTATTATTTTTCCAAATTTGCGTTTACTTTATTCCATTTTCTGATGATTATGTTCTGACAGCTGTCATGATGAAAGAAAATGGTATCACAGAATCATACAAGCCTCTTCTACAACAGTTGAGAGAGATATTCTGTTTGTTTCCAAGTGCAATTCGAGCTCGAGACAGGACCCCCCCCCTCTTTCCCATTCTATTTTTGTTCATTGAGGGTCCAGTTTACAACCAGCTTTAAGACTATTTATATGACAACTGACCCCTCTTTTACTGCCCAACCCATGGTTCACGTACATAAAAACTGGCGGACATTCTAGTTATATAAAGAAACTGCTTTTTTTTACGCTGTTTCGTTTCTGTCTGAGGAACATCAGTTTTTCATTTGTTATATATATAGATCTACAATGATAATTAAATATCTTCAATGAGTACGAAATAAGGAATAGTCCGAATTTGTACAGTAATTAATTTTATAAAAATATCAGTTTAGTTAAGACAGAAACCTTTATATATATATATATATATATATATATATATATATATATCATTCACAATTTTCTGTGATATTCCTCAATATTAAATTGCATCAAAATCCTCTTTTAAACAGTTTAATAAAAGAGAAATTGAAAAGAATAATGGAATGAATAGTGTAATGTGATTTAAATTATTCTCTTTCCTGAAATATTTCAGAACAGTTCTTTATTTCCGATTCTGTTCAATAGTTTTATTTAAAAATGTTTTAAGACATGTAACAAAAAAATCTTATGTAAATTTAATAAAGTACAGTGGCGTAACTACAATGGGCTAGGTTGCCGTGCACCGGGGTCCTCGCGCCTTGACCACCAAGCAAGTCAAACTTGCGATAATTTCTCCCATAATTGAGATATAAATATAAAAGATTGCTTCATAGCTCTGGGTATGGTTGGTCAATATATTGGGGACATATGTGCGGCAGAATGCTTATTTGAAAATGGACAAACAGTCATTTTGGTGGTCGCATACATTTCTCCGAATCAAACAGTAAAAAAAATTAAAGATTTCCTGCATTTTCACTTTTACCGTATACCGAAGGTGGTTCTGCTCTTTTTTTAAAAAAAACTATCACTCACTCGCTTCCCATGATTTTGAGTGGTGATTTTAACGTTAACTTCAGTTTGCCAGAAGTTGAGCCGCTCATAACTTTTCTGAAAGATGAACTCAAGCTCGAAATGAACACAAATCGAAATGTTTCGACAACTAACAGTGGTACTGCTATTGACGCCGTTTTTCAACGATTTGAAATCACAAGTATACGTGTCATACTTTAGTTTTCATAAATCTATTGTCTCCGCTCTTCCCCAAATTGAACAAGAATAAATATTTTTGTTAAAAAACTGCATTACTCCTTATGTTAATTAAATAAAATTTTCATTAAAGATGTAATTATTCGATAGAAAATTATTTCCAGTCATACCCGATTCATTTTTTTCGGGATTAAAGTCACTATTGTGTATTTACCACGATAACAAGTCAGATGTTACACATCATATGAGACTACTGTAAGACTCGTTTCTTTTTTTTATCTTTTAAGAAAAATCTTCATTTCATAAAATAATAAATTATTTTTTGTCACACTTGTAATGAAAGCTGACAAATTCAGGAAGTGAGTTTCGGTTTAAATCCTAATCCTAATAATATTATAAATGTGAATGTAAGTTTGTTTGTTTGTTACGCTTTCACGCCTAAACCACTAAACTGATTTTAAAAATTCTTTCACCAATAGAAAGCTACATTATCAGCGAGTAAATAGGCTATATTTTATTCCTGTATTTCTTACGGGAACGGAAACTATACGGGTGAACGTGAACTGACGTCAAGATGAACGCCAAATTGAATGCCAAGCTGAGCTAATGAAGTCGTTGTTTTGGTTACTGGCGA
>BMAO01018229.1:0-19347 GCA_019973975.1 Trichonephila clavata | reverse complement strand
ATGCCACAGTCAAAAATAAATTTGTATGGTTCACTTTGTAATATGTTCTGGATCACTTTCTCTAAAGCACTTTGAAAATTAATTATTCTCACACACAATTGTTTTAAAAATTTTTTGCATTTGAGATCGATTGCCTCAAAATTGATCCCAGTTGCATTAATTTTTGAAAACCCTCCAGCTAATCCATGTATCATGAACTTTATGGTGACCTGTAGCCACCCCTTACGTTAATACCTTCCTGTCTATCTGAAAACCCGGCTAGATGTGTTGGAGGAACTAAATGATTGGAAGATATTATTCCAATTCAGACTGATTTATTGATTCTTATCAGATATTAAGAACTGACACGACACAATTCTAATTAAGATAAATAAACGAGAGTAGAGTGCAGAGGTGAGATTTAAATACAAGCGGGGATAATAATACAGAATTTCAACGGAATCTAGGACAGTTTAAACGCGCATAATTAAAACTACGACTCACACTAATAATCTGATTTACTTAATCAAAGTCACTATACCTTATAATTTACTGTTGCGGTTCCTTCGTGACGAACTTCAGGCACTAGCAATTGTTGGATGAGTTGCCGATGATTCCACGTTCCGTAATAGTGAATTTCAATACTTTTAATCCGCTTCTCCATCCACTCCTCTTTGCGTACATCAAACGTATCCCTCGCTTAACTCGTCAACAACTACGTGTCCACCTCTCGATCTCTTCACTTGACTTAAATTAACTTGGCTTCTCACTTCCTTTTACTTAGCTCCTTACAACTCGCGAAAACCGAATTTATATAATATTCCTTATTTACATAAATCACGCTTGGCTCTCGATGAAGGTTGGTTGAAATAAATAATTTGATTTAAAGATAAAAAGAAGAGGTTAGTGAAAAACCGTATAGATCCGTCACAACTTCTTTTATGTTTCTTCATTTTATTTCCTTTCTTCATTTCCCACATACTGCACAGCACTTCTAACTCTTTCAAACTCGCTCTCTATTTGGATAACCTACCAATTTAACAATGTTTTCACTTCAATATTGTTGCGTAATATTGTTGAATTATATTAGTTTGTTCAAGATTGTCAAACGATTCAATATTATTCACAAAACTTTGTATGTATTTTTTCCATATGGCTTGCATAAATTTATCTGCCATTTTGTCCAAAAATGTTTTGTAGTCTTCAATACAATCTTAAATACTGCATGGGTTTTATAATTCACTTCGGGTTTCTTTATCGTTTTCTATTGCTGTTACAGTTTGGGAAAAAGTCATGCACAAGTAAAGCTATTTGAATGTAGCTACAACGCCTTGGTTCATTGACTGCAGGAGATAGCAGTTGTCTTTTCAGGAAAAGACACTGTGTTGTCTGGGTGTATATCGTCTAGATGTTGGGGTGAAATGGAGCATTATAAAGCCAAATAATAATTTTAAAACAAATATTCAAATATTTTTTCAAACTGAGGCGTGATTGAGGGTATGAAGAAGTCAAAAAACATACTTCCAATAAAGGTTGCGTCAATCATGTTTTTTTACATGCCTGATAGGCAAACGGACAAATTTGTCTTGGTTTTATCTAACCCCTTTTAATATACATGTGGTTTTGTTTTGGGTAATAGATCAGGAAAGGCTTTTTTTAACTTGATCAGTGGCACATTCCCTCAAAATAACGTAATTCCGTCTAAGAAATCATTGACATTAGGTATTACCTTAGCTTCTTCATGTGTATATGTAACACTTTTCTCTTCTCCAAAACACCATTTCATCTCCATTGAATATCAATTCTATGCAGTATATTCTTTTTTTTATTAATACCATTTGTCAATACATTTTTCTTCGGCTTTTATATTCTTGCCGCCTTACTGCCTATTCTTCAGTTATGAGAATTATATATATATATATATTATTATTATATATATATATAAATCTCCGCCTAAGAGGTTGAAGCCATGTTGTCGATTTTTCCTCCTTCACGTGCTACAGCGTGTTTGAGTTTAAATTATTAAAAGGTTTATCAGCATATTATTTCAACAGCTGCTCACCAAACAGATTAGTAAATATTTATCCTATCATGAATAAGACCTTTTCCTGCCTAGTTATTATAATTCAGTCATATTCATGATTTCATCACTTCTTTCACTCTAAATTTTTCCTTAAAGTTGTTTGTAGTTGTTGAATACGCCACCTTCAAAGAATATGCTGCGTTTACAACCGTTTTTCAAGCTTCGTGTCTCTAGCATGGTTTTTCTTTTATTTTCAAGTTCGATAGCTTTTCTTTCTTTGTTAAAAATTTCTCGAGATGATGCCCTGCTTTTTCTTTTCGTTGACGTATGTGCTATTTGGGGCTATAAATACTAAGAAAAACAAAGATAACTGTGACTGATTTTTCAAAGTGAAAATGACCAGAAAATTGCTCAGAAACCCCTTAGCACGCTCAATGCTTGTGATACTATTTGAAAAAGAAGCTTAAGAAAGAAAGAAAGAAAAGGATTCCTCGAATTTGCAGGGGTGAAACCGGATTGGTCCTTTATGTTCAAGTGGTAGTTAAGGAGATACGCCGTAAATTGAGCAACACCCGTATTAGTTGCGTAGTTATTTTATCAAAGTCACTTCGAATTTTTTTTGTAACGCATTTCAAGTCTACATATTAAATCTACATTTTACAGTTAAACTATACAAATGATTTTTGTAAAACAGTTTTTATTTTAAACATAGAATTATATTATAAAAATATATGAACATAAAAACATAAATAAAAACATAAGCAGGAACAGGGACGGGTTGCACAGCTAAATAGTTGGAAAAAAAATGTATATCCGCGGAAACCGATGGATTGGACAAATTTGCAACATCTACGTTGCACGAGAAAAATCGGGCGATGCGCAGCGAGAGGATTTAAACTTTTGGCAATACATATTGGGAGTTATAGCCCAACTATAAATTATAAAATCGGGGATTTGTAAAGTAATGGATAAATATATACATAATTATGAGAAAAACATTTTTTTGCCTTTGCATTTAATTAGATTTAAAACATAAAATAATTCCAATACAAAATGTAGTATAATTATGTGGTTATCACAAAAGTATTCAGAGGAAAAAAAGGCTGCACAACATAAATGCATTTGGAAAACATTTGAACTATTAGTGAAAATTTTCATCAATGCATGGCTGTTGTTGAAAGCTAATGCTCAAAATTACTGCGACCGCATGTCGACTAGATAATTTTAAAAATGAATCTCTTTGTACATGGATTTATGTTTCTAATGACACAATCAATAATTTTATATCGGTTGACGAATGCTATTTTCTTTTTAAGGTATTCAACTACTTGCGACAACTTTATTTTAAAAAAGAATAAAGATAGGGATTTTTTTTGTAATTTTTAGATTTGTTAGTACATTTTAAGAAAAATATGCTAAAATTAAGATTGAAAAAGAAATCATTATTACTAAAATGGGTAAAAATTGATAAAAAATAACATAAACGTGGCCCATTCTGCACCAAAAGTTATAAACCGATTTTCAATTTTTCAATTCTGATGTGTTACTAAGTTATTCATTTTTTGAAATGACCTTTAGGATAAGAGTATATTTTTAATTTATAAAAAATTAGAACACTTTATCTTGGTTATATATGAAATTGTTTATAAAAACAGTGATTATATTCACATAAAGTTTGTAATAAAACAGTGATGGATAAATATGAAGGTTAAAACACTTCTAATATTATACAGAACATACGCAAAAAATTTCAGTTAATCATTTTTAAAACTGTTTTAGCAATAGCTGGTCCCGTGCGAGCAATTTCAAAGATAAACAACACATTTCGAGTAAAATGCGTTTTTAAAGAATAACTTGCTTAAAGTAAAGCATCTGCTTTTACTAAAACACTTGTAGTTTTGTTCTAGGGAAGGGAAAATGATAAACTTGATATTTATATAAAGCTAATAAAATGGCCTATAAAATAAAATCATAAGAAAACTTGTCAATTTTTGGCAAAATTTATAATTTTAGGGTAGTCGGATGCATATATATGGAGTTCAATGGAGTCCCCCCTTTGATATATCTGTAGTAATCAAACAAGAACCGCTGTCTTTCATACACTTCAATTACATTTTACTCCTTCCCTCCTGATATATATCTGAGCACCATACTGACCCCTAAAAGCTGTTTCAGCATTCTCTAGGGAACAATGTTACCCACTTCAGAAAATCTATGATCTGAGGTTGTAATAAACCATGTGGCTAGAAATTAAGCGTAATATCAATAGGGATGACTAATTCTAAGCTCGATTATACGAGAGACAGACAAACTGAATAATTAGGGCGGCAGAATCCTGTATCTGACTTAGAGTCTAAACATTTATTTAACCTTATATGGAAGGTTGGGAATTTAAATGTGGTATTGAGTATATTAATGACTCCGATATTTTGTTGCGTCCATCTAACCATATTATTTTCCTTTTTATGTATTAAAATTCATTTTGAGCACTCATAAAAAGCGTTCTTACATTCTTTCATATTATCAAATAAAACAAACAGGGAGCCAAATTTAGTAGAGCTTGACTATGCCTTTTTCAGTCGGTAAAGAAAAGTAAAACAATGTAAAGATAGTAAGAATTTCAAGCCTGGTTGTCATGGAAACTAGATAACGGAGTCAGAGAACTATTCACAAGCAAACGAGGGCTCACTTGGCCTCCCACCTCCAGTAATGATCACACTTAAAACTGTCATGCTCAAATTTGTTCGTTTTCTTACATTATTACATAACATACATTATTATATAACATTACATTATTATATAACATACATATTTTTAAAAATCATTATACAACATGCATGTGCAAATGAAAAATTTTAAACAATTTATCATGTACACTAAAAAAATCTTTTATGCTGCTTTAAATAAGAAATTTTTAAATTTTTGTTTTTATTCTTAATACATTAAAGTACTTCCGCACGCTTGCCTTTGTTTAATTATAAAACCATATTCACACAGAAACCATCTAATAGAAGTCTCCGTCGAATGAGAGATTCACTACATTACCTGACAGAATAATGCTCTGTAAAAAGGAATGATTTGGGGTAGAAAAAAGAATTCAAAGCGACCGATTTTCTGAAGAGATAGAATTATATATGCAAGTTCTTATAAAGGGAAAGCAAATGCATATATATATATATATATATATATATAAGTTTGGCAAGAAAGAGAGAAGTGTAAGTTCGAAGTGAAAGAGAGAACTGAACTCAGGTTCATGTTCAAAATAGGGATATATAATTGAGACTAATTATGTCCGAAAACACGTGGTAAAGACCGAAGATGTGTTAAAGCTTTTCTTATTATATTGGTATTAAATTTTTGGTACAAACTAAAAAAATGGGTATTCAAAAGTTTATCTTCATGAATTTATAAAGATCATATCTTACAAATTCTGTTTTACGATCTGCTCAAACATCAGCTCTTTTTACGGAGATGACCGAATAGAAGAAGAGCCAATGAAATTATTTTTTTTTCCTTTGAAAATTATGATAATTGAAGGTTATTTACTATGTATGATTATGTAATTTATTTCAACACATTATGATCAATATCAACACCAATGTTTTCTGGAATACTATCGCTAATTGTGAATGGTACTTTTCACAGATCGATTCACATAATCTAAATAACATCATTCTGAAAATTTGTTTATTAGTTTTGCCCTTTTTATATACAATCTTCACAACAACACATGCCTACTAATAAATCTTGGGTAAAAAGATTTGTCTGTCAGTACTCTAAAATTCTAAAGCGAGTTCATTTTTCACTTAAGACAATAATATTTAAAAACGAAGCTATGTGACAATCCATTATGGAATATATACTCTAAAAACTTCGTTTCTTTGAGAGATAAAAACAACAACAAACAAACACGACTTTTTGAAAACTATTAAGAAGACAAACAAATGTTTATTTACAGTTAGAAAAAAAGGATGCTCTACATATTAATCGTTTTCCTGGGTATGACATGACCGATTGCGAATAATTTTTGGATAGACCAATTTATTCACTTTGTGGTCTGGATTAGAAGGTTTGCTGGAATCATTCCAAAAGGAATTTGTTATGAAATCAGAACGCTATCTTTTACAGAGAAGTCTCAGTATTGTAAGGGAAGGAAAGATTTACTTCTTGTATCGCTTTTCTTGAATTCGGTTTTTGGAGCTATTACTTCCAACAATGCCATTAATTTTCAGCGCATCTCAAGAAGAATCAGCATATCAAGAAATATTTCAAATGTATATAATTTATATTTGTTTCGAAAACATCGGCATTTTAAAAAACGGTTTAAGCATTTGTTCTTCAAGAGATTATCGTAGTTGACAATAAACTGATTAATTCAAATTTTATAGCAAGCAATATTTCTAAATAGCTGATTTTTTAAAAGGAGGGAAAAAAATCACCAAGGCTTAAATTCGCATTTGAAAAATGGATGGAAATAGAAGCGATTAGGATAGAAAGATAAACATACGTAGAATTTTAGAGGTTCCATAATCTCGTTAATCAGTACAGTTTAAACTCATTTTTTTTTAGTACATTATAATGCGTGTTAAAATAACCATTTAGATGATTGGTGACAAATTTTACATTATCTTCACTATCGCAGATAAATAGAAGGTAGGTAATATATATTATAAAATTTTTAACTTGAAGATACGAAGCAAGATCCAAATCTAAAAACTAACTTTTGATAAAAATTATATATATTCCCAAATTTTAAAAAAGAGTTGTTTGGATAGTGAAGGTTCTTTGTTTGGTTAATTTGAAAATTGGCATCAAAGATGGATATATATATATATATATACATGTATATAAGTAAAAAGGATTGAATCCAGTATAAATGAATAATATAAAATATGCTGAAAATTTTAGGCAATGAATTAGAAATTTATTGTTGTTGGAGTACTTTTTCAATAAAAAATATACTCTTCTGTTTTTTTAATGTTAAATTAAAATATTTAAACAGTCTTTTTACTGTATTATCTCTCTTCCTAAAAATTCATACACTATAACCTATTGTGATAACTTAATACTTTAAATAAGATACCGTCTTTCCTAGCTCACCAATTATTTGCATGTAGGATTGTGCGAAAAAAAAATCAAGTCTTAAGAGATTTCTCTAACAACCAATTGCTGAAAATTCTAAACTTTTAAATGAAGCTTAATTTTGGGTAAAAACGAAATTTATACGATTGGTTTCTTGAATTCGTTATCAAACTGTAAGCAAATAACAATTACATTCTCTAAAAAGAGTAGTTAATAGTGAAAAAGTTATTGCGATTTATTTCGCCGATAATCTGATGTTTGAAATGTGTGTAAAAATTCTTTCACCAGTCATACGAGGCCAAAATACTTCAAACATGTATTTCCTTCATTAATTTTAATAAATCTAAAACTAATTTCTGAATAAATATATATATGCCAAAATTTAAAAAAAAGAGTATTTTGGATAGTAAGGTTCGTATAGTTTGGTTAATTTAAAAATTAGCATAAAAGATGAATATGTATATATATAAGTAAAAGGGATTGAATCCATATAAATGAATAGTATAAATATGCTGGACATTTTAGGCAATGAATTAGAATTTTATATTGTTGTTGGAGTATTTTTTTCAATTTAAAAATGTACTCATCTGTTTCCTTAATATTAAATTAAAATAATCTTAAACAGTCTTTTTACTTTATTATCTCTCTTCCCAGACATTTTATAAAAAATTGCATTTGAGGTCCCTTTTTTGAGAAGTCTCAAACTTCATTCAATGAAGAGTAAAATTAAAGTTCATGCTAATTAGAAAAGATGCAATTTATTAAATTAGTTAAAAAAATTGTTTTGGGACTTATTTCTTGATATCAAACCATAATGTCCTCCCATGTATTACACATCTTAATGAGATCATAGTTATCACCATACATTTCTTTTTTAGATAACTGGCTATATATATTTTTTATATTGAAAACACCTACAATTCCCCGTGTACCCCTTAGTACCTCACGGGAATTACATAAGTTAGTATAAAACGCATTATAAAAGAAGTAAAAAAGAGGAAAATTTAAAAGTTATGAAGGAATACAATTATATATATTTACAAAAATAGCTAAAGGCATTTCTATTTGAGAGAGAATTGCATTAGCGTCGCACTATTTAGTTGAAGGGGGGCTGTTAAGCGACAGGCCTTGTAATATGAACCATGATCAAGTGTCAAATATTTAACATGCATCGTCCCCCTCTGCACTCGAGTAATTAGCGTACTCGGCTCGAACTCATGACGCGCCCGCCACGGGTTCGCTACCTTGACCATTAGGCCACCGCGGCCTCATTTTTATTGCAAACAAGATGGTGAAAATCTGGAGGACAAATAATATTAACCCTTTAAGTGACTCAAATTCATTCTTTCGCTGACAAATGTAGAACGTAAAAAGAAGCAAATTTTCAACATTTCACCAACACTACAATCACTATAAGTTGATGGCTCCTCAAAAATTTAAAATAAAATAAAAAATATCTATATTGGAAAACTAAACCGTACACTCGTAATACAGATAGTTCTTTGGCTGTAATCACATTTTTGTTACAAAATATATGAAAGTCGTAAAAATTAAGGAAACCCATTGCTGTAACAAGCTTATACACAAAAAATAACGTCTCAACATAGTAGCTAAACCATTCAATACTCATTCTTATTTCTTGATTAAAATTCTTTGTAGGGTTCTAGAATTGAAAGTACTAGAGTAAATAATTTGAGACAATAAACTTTTCACAAAATCTTTTTCAAAGAGGGAGGATAAAAGAGACAACAATCAGAAAACCATTATATCAAAGCCACAAGCTATTATAAACCCTGTTTCAATCCAAATGTTTCTCAATCTAGAAATGATATTTTATAAAATGAAATAACTTAACCATTAATAGTAACAAATTTAAAAACATATACTTAAAAAGGCTAGAACCCCCCCCCCCCAATTCATTAAAAATGATTCATTATCTTTCTTTTCTCAAACAACGATAATGATAAAAAGTTAACAAGCAACGTCACAATGTGTATACACGGCAAATTTGCATTGGATAGTAATCATTTGAAGCGAATCTTCAAATTGGTATTTTTAAAGGTCTTGAGTAAATCTACACTTTATGGACTTGGCTTATGACAAAACACATATATCTCTACTGAAAGACCTAATTTACTCTCTACAGGAATAGTGTTACATAAGTAACCAAAATAGAGAAGGATAAGCCTTCTCATTAGGACGATTACTTCCAGCGAGTAGCTCTCGAATCGATCTTTACCTCGCATTCATGACTTAAGAAGTCGTTAAATCGATTTCTTTTTCCTTAATGAGGTCAATTACCGAAAGATCATTCGTCTGCAAAACCCACTCGCCTGAAAGAAACTCATAAGTTTAAGGAAACGAGGTAAAATACTTTAGTATTTTAAACGTTAATAGAATAGCCTCGCGAGCTCATTGAATTTTGTTGGAATCCTGAATTGCCTCGAAAAAGAGTTTTCTTTAGCACATTTTATGTCTTGCATCAGCAGCAGCAATTTGAGAATAGTTATTTGTAATGATTAAGAGAGGTTTGTTATTTCAAAAAGTTTGGAACGGAAGTCAGTTTAATCGGAACTGCACCATTTAAGTTATAGCTGCCTAATTTGAAGTCTAAGCTTGGGAATATATTCTTTAATTTGCCTATTAACTTTAATATTAAACACGTAACTTGAATTTTTGACATTATAATTTCATCCTTTAAAGATTCATCTTGTAGAGGAGCTAGTGTGTATTAAATATGAGCAGTTCAAAGCTCATGTGTTGGTTAGCGAATATTTATCTACATTGCACTATGAAGAAATACGAGGACAATTGGCAATGACTTCGTAGTTTTGAACCAAAGAAACGACACACAGAATGGTATCCTATTCTCTCATAATTTGCACACCATGCCAACGTGTGAAGATTTTGAGCCACTTCGGATTTAAACGTACACCATCTTTCAGTGGCAACATTGCTGTGTCAGTGGCAACACGGCTGTCTTTCAGCGGCAATAGGACTCGAACATTGGCCTCGAGTCCATGACTATAACTATAAAGCTACCGTGGGATCTTGTGTTGAAGTGATGTGGTAGTTCGGAGTGAGGTGCCCTGTCACTAACAGCCCTGGTATTTCTTTTGAGTGCTTTGTAATTAAAACACTCCTTCACTAATTTATGTTACAGTGATGCAGTAGTCTGGGGAGTGAAATGCCAGCTTATATATCATCTTCGGCACTTGGTCGCAATTTAGAATCGGCTAAACTCCTGACAGTCACATGATAAATACAATCACGTGTTCTCTATTGATTTCAAAACTGATATTAGACTTGTACTTGTTCTACACTTTAAAAATTTAGATACATTTTAAGATTTTATAATTGAATAAAGATATTCAAATATTAAAATTCATCAAAAAGTTTTCAGAATTAAAAAAACAACAACTTATATTGAAATGTACTTTCAAATGAAGTGCATTTTGTTTACGTATATGCGTTATTATTGTTGTCAAGTACATAGTTTTCAAAATAAAGTTTCTGAGAAAAGCAAAAGTTGGCAACAGCGAATCGCGTGAATTAATTGACTGGAATCACGTAATTTCCTTCATCATGTGATTATGACGTCCCATGAACTTAAGAACTGATTTGGCTGCAAACACGTGATGTAATTATCACGTGACTTTGGCGTCACATGAATTTGCCCTCATAACTAGGTCTTCCAGCCAATAATCCTTGTTTCTTGGTGTGATGTTCATAATAATCATATAATTACATTTTTATTTTAGAATACAATGTTAATATATAGTGAAAGAAACAGTAATTGTTATTAATTGGATAAATCATCTAGCCTAAAACAGGTACTTAATAAAACTATAACCTATTAGGCGTACAACTTTGCTTCCGCCGTTTTTTTCTGAAATTCGAGGCTTTATTGTAAAAAAATGGTTATACATTTATGATTCAAAGTATTGTCCATCACTGGCCACTGCTTTCTCCCATCTTTCGGGCAGCGTACGAATCCCGCGTTGAAAAAACTGGTCATCTTTTGAAGCGATCCACGAATCGATCCAATTTTTTGCTTCTTCATAAGACCGGAAGTGCTGCTCAGCCAGGCCGCGTGCCATTAATCGAAACAAGTGATAATCCGAGGGAGCAACTTCTGGAGAACACGGCGGGTGGGGTAGGACTTCCCATTTCAACGTTTCCAAGTATGTCTTGCCCACTTTCGCAACACGGGTCGAGCATTGTCATGCTGTAAAATCACTTTATCATGTCTCTCTTTGTATTGCGGCCGTTTGTCTTTCAATGCTCGTTAATTGCGTTCGATAACGATTGCCTGCGATTGTTTCAGTCGGTTTTAACAACTCATAATACACTACGCCGAGCTGGTCCCACCGAATACCGAGCTTGACCTTGGAACCGTGAATATTTGGTTTGGCCGTCGACGTGGAAGCATGGCCGGGATATCCCCATGATTTCTGAGCTTGGGATTATCGTAATGAACCCATTTTTCATCCCCAGTCAAAATGCGATGCAGAAATCCCTTCCGTCTTTGCCTTGCAAGCAGCTGTTCAAAAGAAAACAAACGCCGTTCAAACATCTCTTGGCTTCAACTCGTACTACACCAATTTCCTTGTTTCTGAATCATTCCCATGACTTTCAGGCGTTTTGAAATGGCTTGTTGCGTCACACCCAATGATTCTGCCAATTCTTGTTGCGTTTGACACGATCTTGATCAAGCAATTCCTCCAATTCTGCATCTTCGAAAACCTTATCTCTTCCATCGCCATGCTCGTTTTCGACGTCAAAATCACCGTTCTTGAAGCGTTGAAACTACTCTCGGCACGTTCTTTCACTAATAGCGGCCTCACCATAGGTATTTGAAAGCATTCGATGAGCCTCAGCCGCAGATTTTTTCATATTAAAGCAGAAAACTAAAATCTCCCGCAAATGAGGAGAATTTGGCTCGTAAGCTGACATGTTTAATCGAGAATAACTTTATGATGCAGACACAAATCGACTAATATTTCGATGGCGTATGTTTACAAATACCTAAGCTTATGTATGCATCTACAATCTATTTATTTCGACTACCACTTACCGGTACAGCCATCTGTTGCAAAACGGCGGAAGCAAAGTTGTACACCTAATAGTTTTTTTTCAGTGGAATTTTTTCTGAAATAAAAGGAAAAATAGCTTATTAAATTTGATTAAAATTGTATTTTAAGTATCAGTTCGTTATTGATTACAGAAGTTGTGTATATTTCAATTATGAATTATATGATAAATTCTTTTAATTAATATTTTAATATTCTTTTTCTTAAGTGTATTTATAGAATACCTATTATCAACTTATGTAATAAATATTTTTTGCAATGCCTAATAGGCACTGCATTGAGTTCTGGCAATAAAACAAATTTTTAAAAAAATATTCCACAACTATTTATGAACAAACTGGTAAAAAAAAAAACTAATGACATAAAGGTTTCATTTAATTAATTTTTATTACGAAAGAAGATGAAGTCATGCAATGAATACTTTCAACGTTTTGATAAAATATGTATAGAAATTACTGAGACAAAGACATAATTGTGTCCGAAATACAAATAAATTAGCTTAATTTGTCCAAGACAAGGACACCTTCCCTAAGTGTGAGACTTGAAAGGAATGAGGTAAATAGACTCTATAAGGATACGCATGTGATAATTCGATTTTCACTGAGTAGAAGTAGCCTGAATATAGGATAACGAACGCGGCAGTGTCCTTCTAAGGATTTGAATGAAGGAGCTGATGTGCAGTAAATCTATTGAGCCTTATATTGGATTGATGGAAGTTAGGAAAGTTATGCAGAAGCTCAGGTGTTGTGACATAACACTTACATCTGATGAGTGATTCACAAAGTATTTATTCGTTGGAGATATGGATGTTCTTAATACGAAATGAAAATCTTTAAGAACTTATTTAGGATTTCAGCTAAGATATTCCACAAACTTGATGATATTTGGAATTGACATAAGCATGTTAAGAAACTTAATGCATTAAAAATATAGTTAAAGGATAGACTACCTCATTTGGGGATATAATTCAAAATGAGATATCCTCATTATTTAGGAAGATAATAACATTGATACCGAATATGAAACATATTTTCTAGCATCCGAAAGTTACAGAGATAGTTATCTAGTTTTTGCTAGTGCTACTTGTCTGACGGTGTCAGTTCCAGGCCCTCAAAATTCATTACGGCAAAGGGCTAGATTGTACGCCTGTCGGTAGTTGTAGCCTTGAGCACCATACAAGTGACAGTATGATTTGGTTTTTTACACCTCAATGAGGGAGAACACCCTAGGGGTGGTTAGGGGCCTCCCACCACTCTTTAAATTCCACCAACCTCACAGGAAGACTTGCGGCTCGATGGTTATTTACAGTATCCCCACTCCGCGAATCAACTATACTTTTACAAACATTCCATGCCTTCTGCGGGATTTGAACCCAGGCACTATGGCACAGCGTCTGCGTCGTTAACCTCTATATCGGATAGGTGGTTAATTATTTTGGACATATTATGGAAGTTGAAATACTTTTGCATGGAATTCCAAAATCCTTCTAAAAACATTCCACACAGGACTCCGTAGAATCAAAGCCACCGAAAAGGTCTAAACTCATGTATCGTCATAATCACATGATAAATGCGATCTCCCTTTCCCAGCCAATCAGTTAATATTTATTGACTCTTTTGCTAACCTTTGCTTTTTACAGAAACTTTACGTTAAATATATATGTTTGTTTACAGTCTCAATACTTGGACGTTATTACCTAATCATCCATTTTGAAATTGTACTCGCATCTAATGTCAACTTTGAATTCTACGGAAAACACGTGATTACAGTTAGCATGTGGCCCTTATGAATTTAATCCATTTAAACTACAGAAGTTTTAAGGTGATTCCCAAGAATGTTTTATTTCAATGATGATTTCAGAGCTGAAAGATTAATTACTAGTTTCCCAATAACAACAGAAATTGATACTAAGGCGTCTAAATAGCGTAAAATAAGATTTGGCTTTTAAGGATCTCTTGGTACAAATATAGTATATGCTTCAGCTCTTTTTTCCCTCTTGTGATGAATGGTACTTTCATGATCAATTCTCAGGATTTGGCGAGCATTTACGATATGTTAGAAACTGAATTGAGATGTTTGGAAAGCTTAGGAACCCCAAATAGGAGTTTGGTGATTTTCAGGAGCCCCTTGTCGAATAATGAATAATGTTTGCCTGAACTTATTTTCCGAATTTTGGAACAGTATAGAATTTCGCGGGACTACAAGTCAGAGATCCCAAAAAGAAAATATATTTTTTTAATGTTGAATTAGAAGACATAACAAATTTAGCTTGTAAGAGTTTTTTTAAATGAGATAATTTAACGGGAAAATAAGTGAATCACTTCAGAGATGTCAGGTGTCTGCTCTTTTTCATTAGAAAAAGCAAAAAAGGTGACATAGTGAATTATTAAAAACTTTTAAATACATTTGGTAATTAAGTAAAAGGCTACTACAGCAAAAAATTAAATGAATATAAACTATAAAATATTTAGTAGCTTTTCAAAGTTAATTTAAGTGATTAAATATTTTTCTTAGTTATGAAATGTTCTATTTGAAATTTCCCAGCTTTTTATTTATGGAGAATAGAAATAACCCCTAGAAATCAACTTAATAAAATTTTCGAGCACATTTCAGGAAAAAACACAAAAACTTTTTTAATGCTTTAAAAAATGTTTTATTTAAAATAATTAAAAAATACTGTACTATATACTACAAAATATACTGTAATAGCATAACTTATAATAGAGCTGATAATTTTACATCAGTAATAAAATATAAATGATTAGATCAATAAGAGGGCATAAATTATTCAATTAATGCACACAGGATACCAATATGAAACTGATTATTAGCAAGCGTGGTTGCCATGTGAACAGTAGTAGTTAAATTTTAGTGACTTCTCGAACGAACTATACACAGATGAATATTTTCCATCGTAAATTAAATAGCAATGCACATAAATTTATCAAGAGAATGCCTAACACCTTTAATATAAACATTCGGACAAACAGTACAATTAAATGTAAACTAATACTAAATTAATATTAGTATTAGACTAAAATTTTGTTTTGTTATATACATATATTTACATATTATTCAGATGGACAAGCATTGTTTGTGCGATAATAGTTTTCAGATATATATATATATATATATATATATATATATATATATATATATATATATATATATATATATATATATATATATAGGTAGTGAATGGTCGAGTAAAAGTGTTTTACATATTTGTTCCATGTTGAGGTGATTTATTTCAAGTAATTTAATGGAGGAGGCATCATTTTGTTTCAGTTAATCTATTTTGTTTTATATTTTGGTAGACATTTATACGATTAACCACAAACACAAACACACGCACATAACTTACGACGATTAACACAGTGACATAGCAGTTAACAATAAGTAGCAGCGACCTTTCTCATTATGAAGACAGAGACAAAGAGAAAGAATTTGAGAGTCCTGGCTATTTATATAAAGCGGCCACAGGCGATCCTTGGATCCGCGTGACTTCCGTGGACAGAGACTATGATTGGTGGAGAGATAGATTCTGATGGAATCTTATGTTTAAAAAGGCAAGCTGTTAACTTTCAGGAGACACGAGAACAATGATCACGTTATGTGGGTAAGCTAGTTATTATTTACGTGCGAGTCCTGAAGGCCAGGACCATTACAAATTAAAAAATTATTCAGAAGGAAATTAAAGGGAATTATCACATACACACACACATAATATAGATTTTTTAATATATTTTTGTCTAATAATGTTAGCGTCAAGCATTATTAGCTGTTTCTTATCAATATTACTCGTATATTCAAATTTTACTTTGAAAATAATGAAAAATGTTTACATGACACGTGAATGAGGGAAAAGCTCTTTTCAGTCTTATTCTTAAAGATTTGATTAAGACACGTTGATATTATATAATCACAATGTACATCTATGTAATACAAATTTGGTTATTTATGATTGAAGTTTAAAAGAAAAGGTAAAGTTTGTGTTAAAACTATTTTTCTGATCATTAATTACACATTCCATGATAGGTGGAAACTTATCTTTATTTTGTCGAACATCGAAGTAACGTAAGTGTAATACATTAACTTTTTTTTAATGTTAAAATTAAATTCGCGAAATTTACACCGATATTTTAATCAAAATTTTAAATCCTGTGTAAGTCAACAAGTTTTATCATCAACGTTAGTCAATTACAAAATTTTAATAAATATTCTAACATTCTTTGCAATTGTCTTAGAAAATTATTTGAATAATTTCAATAAATTCTAAAATTTTTTTTTGTGAATTCTCTTACAGAGGGCAACTATAAATCGTACATTAGATTAATGAGAATATTTCTCAATTTTTAGCATAATTGTTTTTGTTGTTTATTTTTACTTGACACCATGTATTTTATAAGACAACGTATTGATTTTTATATTTATTTTAATAACTTGAACAAAAGTTTTATTTGTTATTTAAATCAGCATTTTTATACGCTGAAACTATTATATTTTAATAAATTTTATAGTTCAAATTAATTAAGTTATATATATATATATATATATATATATATATATTCTGGCAAATGAATTAGAAACATTTGAGATGTGCATTTGAATGCTTGTTAGGGATGGAGTATTCAAGTTGATTTTCATGAAGTGGGTTACACGTGTTTAGAATGCTAGTATAAATAAAGTGTAAGAGTGATTTTCACGGTGAATGAAGTACAATAGGAAATACGACAGATCTTTCCCCTTTTGAAAAAGAGCTTATTGTTGGTGCTCGTTTAGCAGCAGTCCCGATTTTGAAGACAGAAAATCTCCTTTGTTCTTAAAATGAGCCATATCAAAGGTTTTCAAAAGTTGAAATCAGAACCCACAGTCCTTCTGTAAATGCGGTTCGAGCTCAGTTTTCCAAAAGCTTGATCGACGTTAGATCCAACGAATTGTACAGAAAAACAGGAACTCTATGCTTCAACGGGCACAATTCGCCAACCAAGGCTATTCCCAACAGATTTCATCTCGAATCATGTCAGAGAATTGCAGTGGATAGGAATGTTGCCTGGCCTGTGAGAAACCACTAATCTCTGCCCGAAATGCAAAAATTCGCTTGGAGTGATGTCGGGAAAGAGGAAACTGGATATCTGAGGATTGGAAACGGATAATGTGGTCGGATTATTTACTTTACATTTTATTTTGCACTGATATAAGACATCGAATTTGTCGCCCCTCCCTCCAAGCCATGAATCCTTCTATCCTTACTCGCCGTTTGCAAGGGTCTGGTGTGAGTAGTATGATATGGGACACGTTCTGCTGGCATGGGTTACCTGGTGTTCCTCGAAGTTAAGTGAACAGCTATAAGATATCTAGATATATTGACATATCAAAAGCACCCTGCAATGTTGCATTTTTTTTCTAAAGCTGACGGATAATTCATGAACGATAATGCAACTATACACCGTGCCAGAAGTGCTAAAAAAAATTGGTTTGCTGAACATGTCTGACTTCTATCCCCTTCCCTGGTAATCACATAGCCCATATCTGAACCCCATAGAAAATGTGTGAGGTATGGTGGAAAGACACTCCTGACAGTACTCTTCTCTTCCATCTGATTTACGAGAACTAAAACGCTGTATAGACAATGCACTCTGGAGATAAATGCACTCCTGAAGCATGTAGATTTGATGCCCAAACATATATATATATATATACTATATATATATATATATATATATATATATATAAGAACAGTTATCCCTGCAAAAAGTGGTCCAATAAAATATAGATCTTGGGTTTCTAATTCATTGGCCAGGCAGTGTGTGTATACTCTACAACGTAAAAAGCGATGTGAGTAAGAGTTATCGAAATGAGACAAAATTGCGGATGCATGTACAGATATGGAAGTGATCAATTTTTGGTGATCAATGTTTGACTAGCAGGAGTATCCGGAAGGTAAATAGTAAAACGAAGGGCATTTCAATGCTAAGGCATAACTTCCAAGCGAATATGGGTTCATCGAGTTTCGTGGAATGTAATTAGTGCCTCGTAGACGGATTTGCAAACCGAAGGAGTAGATATCACCTTTTCAGAGACAATGCATAACTAGACTAAAGGAAGGAGAATCACCAAATCGCAGGATGGATGTTTGAGTTAGAGTAATGCTATAAGTGATGAGGGTAGAAACAAGTGAGTCATGGTCATACGGAGCATCAAGTAGCGGACGATTGAAATCGACAATAGAACTCGAAGAAAAAGTAATTATACGATCCAGTTTCACATCCCCTGATGTGTCCTTATCAAACACCCGAAGTGGAACCGGGAATCCAGTGACTGCAATAACCATCAATGGGTGGTTCAGTGAAAGAATTTTGAAGTCAGATGCCACTGCGGTGACCCTTCACTTTGCAAACTGTCAACTTCATTTGTAGTGGTGACGGTTCATTCAACCATGAATCTCCAGGCTTAAAGTTCAACTGCTTTCAGTGAGGAATCTCACATGAGTTGAGTCTGGTGACTAGTGAATTCTTGTCTGATGATTTTAAAAAAGCGTCGAATATTCACCTGACTGTCGTCTTCTTTATAACTCGATAACTAGGATTTAAGGTGGCGTTACATTTGATAACTGGACACTTTTGGGTTTTCATTCTTAAAATAAGGCGTTACGTTGGCGAGATTCTAGGCTCCATTGTCTTACCTTTCAGTGAAAAATGGGCTTACATTTCAACAAAATAGATCCAAGACACTCACGACGTGCCTTTTTGTTGCTTACTTTCATGCATCTTCAAATTGTTTTGCGGCTGGCTCAATGTCTAGATCAGATTTTTCTCAAATACATCATATTTAGGTGCCGATGAGGAGGCATTCTAATCACCTGGATCACATCCATCTAACACACTAATTGAAATGTGTATGGTAAATAAACCCGTAGGAAGACATCTACCAATTCTAGGAGTCAATGTCTCAATAAATAATTTGTTTTTGCTCGGAAATCATTCGAATCATTATTTTGTTTTGCGCTTGCCCTATATTTATCGAATTAAAGCATTCAATATCTATGATACTGTTGTCATTTTGTTTTTCTTTTACTCCTTCTTGGAGCGTGTTTTAGAGAGTATTTCTGTTAATCATTATGTTTACTTCATAAAAAAGTAATTTTATTTAAATTAATTACCTTTAATT